>BHFT01039216.1:0-35058 GCA_004320025.1 Laticauda laticaudata
ACAGCACACACACACACACACACACACACACACACACACACATGAGTGTGTGTGTGTGTGTGGCAGACCTTAGCATTTTCTTCTTCCAAGTAGTCCCCGAGTTAGGACTATAATTGAGCCCATAATTTCCAATGTTAAGTGAGATGTTTGGGATGTTTAAGGGAGTTTTTGCCCTGTTTTGCGACCTCTTTTTTTGCCACTGTTGTTAAGTGAATAGCTGCAGTTCTTAAATGAGTTAACCCCGTTATTAAGTGAATCTGGCCTCCCCGTGGACTTGGCTCGTCAGAAGGTCGCCGAAGGGGAATCACGTGATTCCCTAGGACTCTGTGACCGTTGTAAATACGAGTCAGTTGCTAATTTTGATCCCATGACCATGGGGATACTGCAAACGTTCATTAAGTGTGAAAAGGGTCCTCGGTCCCTTTTTTTCAGGCCGCTTTAACTTTGAATGGCCACTAAACAGAACTGTTGCAAGTCGAGGACTGCCCATCCTTTCATCTTGCCCTTCCCGGTCCTCCACGGGCACTCCTCCCTTCCCCGCCTGTTGCCATGCCAACGGCCTCCCTCCTTTCCTCCCTCCTTCCTTTTTCCGAAGGTCGCCGAAGTTTCCCGAGTCCTCTCCTAGTGCTCGAGTCCTGCCAACGGCCTCCCTTCTTCCCTCCCGCCTCCCTTTTCCGAAGGCCGCCGAAGCTTCACGGAGTTTTCCCTCCCAGGGGGCGAGCGCGGGCTCCCTTCTCGGGGGTGGGGGTGGGGGAGTGGGCGGAGCGTGGCGCTGGCCTGGTCCAACCAGAGCCTCCCTCTCAGCCGCCCAATCGCCGTGCGGCTTCCAAGCGCCAGCGGGAGCGTGGGCCGGGGCTTGAGGGAAGCGAGCCGAGCGAGCGAGCGACTGAGGGAGAGCGAGCCTTTGCCGCCGCCCCGCCCCGCGACGCCTGGTTGGGAAGCCTGCCCTCCGCCGCCCAACCCCCAAAACCCCACCCCCAGCCTGCCTGGCCGCTGTCCCCTTTCGGCTGCTGGAAGCGTCTCCGCCGCCCGCGCCGCCCTCGTCTCGTCCCGTGCTAGTTTTAGAGCGGCCACCCGCGTGCGCGAGGCGGCGGGCAGGCTCGGCCATCCGCCCTGGGAAAGGAAAAGGTGCCCCCGTTGCTGCTGGCTGCGTCGCGCTCGACCGAGGAGGAGCTGTGAGCTCCAGCCACCCTGGCCGCTCGTAAGTCGAGCATTCCCCTCCCCCTCCGCTCTTCTACCCCTCCCTATTCCAGACCACTTTCTCGGGGGAGACACCCCCCGCCTCCCCCCAGGTGCAGCCCCCCCCTTTCCTTCAAGCCCCCCAACCCGCAACCCCTACTCACTCTCCCCCCCCCCTATACGGTGCATTTGCACCCCCCTTGCAATCTGCCCTCTCTTAAGATGGAGCTGGACTCCCTCTCCCATCATCCGCGGCTCCCCGAGAGGCCAGATCAGCCTTCAAACTCTCCTTTGAACCCCTTTTTGGGGTGGGCACCGGAGGGATCCTCTGCCCCATTTCCGTGCCTTTTCCCCTCCCTTCCCACTGGGAATTTCCTTATTATTATAACTATTATTCATTATTATTATCTCTTTTATTAAACATGAAACTCAGTTAACTGAACATTTAAAAACATATCACAAATATTGATGATGATGATTATCATTATCATTATTTATCTCTTTTATTCATTAACCATGAAACTCAAGTCAACTGAACATTTAAAAAAAATCTGTCACAAATATTGGCTATTATTATCATTATCATTATTATCTCTTATTCATTAAACATGAAGCTCAGTCAACTAAACATTTGAGGATGTCTCCCAGATATCATTGACTGGCCATTATTATTATCTCTTATTCATTAAACATGTAACTCAGTTAACTGAGCATTTAAAGAGGTATCACAAATATTGACTGGTTATTATTTTATATTATGATTATCATAATCAACTCTTTTATTAAACTCAACTGAACATTTAAAAATGTATGACATTATTATTATTATTATTATTATTATTATTATTATTATTATTATTATTATTATTATTATTTAATGGCAGAGGACCTATCCCTCACTCCTTTCCCAACCCCCATCCTCCTGGGCTTTTCCCCCTTCCAACCTTGCTTTGAGCCTACTTATTGCAAGGAACCAGACCAGGCTTACTGGCTGCCCAGCCATGCAAGGCTCTGGAATCACCTTTGCACTCCCTCTCCCCCCCTTTGCTGGATGTTTTTCTGACTGCAGGTTACCTAAGAACTAGCTGGAAAAGTATTTCNAGTATTTCCCACTGCTTTTTCTTTCGATTTAAATCTGCAAAAGGGAGGGTTTTTGGGGGGTGGGGTGGGGAAGAGACAGGGGAAAAAAAATGGAATATTTTTCTGGGGAAGCTGGGTTTCCTTGGAGTGGCGTTGCAGACCCTCCCAGACTTTGGGAGTTTGAAACATCCCTATATTCCAAGATACCACGGGAAGCATGTATATATGTATATGTATATACTGTACGTATATTCTCCAATACAGGACGTGCATGCATTATTTTGGGGGGATCCGGGGAAAATAGATTTCACAGTGGCGCCTAACAAGGCCCTTCTCTTCTTTTCCGGCAAGGCGGGCGGTGAGGAAGTGAGCCGAGGCCTCTGGCCCAGCCCAGCCCAGCCTGCTTGGCATCCAGACAGATGCTGCTTTCCACCCTGTTTTTCCTTCTTCCCCTCCGGCCGGCCTGCGGCCGAGATGCAGGAAGGGGTGAGAGCAGAGCCTCTTGTGAAAGGCAGCTGCGAGGCTTTTGCAAAGGGGGCATTTTATATATGTGTACGATGTATGTGTCTGTATATATATGTGTGTGTGTGTATGATGTATGTATGTATGTATATATTTATGTGTATATGATGTATATGTGTGTGTGTATGATATATCTATATATGTATGTGTATGTATAATATATATGTGTGCATATGTATGATATATGTATATATATACATATATGTATGTGTGTGTGATGTATGTGTGTGTATGATATGTGTGTATGTATATGATATATGTATATATATATATATATATGTGTGTATGTGTGATATGTATATATGTGTGTATGTAGGGTGTATGATGTATATGTGTGTGTGTGTAAAGCGGGAGGTGAAAGAAAAAGGAAATATTTGGGTGGGATGAAGAGCCATTGGAGGTCTTCTCCACTTTTGTCTTTGGTAGTCTCCACCCATCCATAGTGATGGATTGAGATAGGACAGTCACTGGTTGCCTGCTTGAGCCCAGAGGGCTGGACTAGAAGACCTCCAAATGTCCCTTCCAGCTCTTTTCTGATTTGGAGATTCAGTACAGGCAGTCCTTGACTTAAATGCCCATTTTAAGTGGCAGAGGCACTGAAAAAAACAACAACCTCTGGCTGTTTTTCACCCTTGGACTTCTGACAAGCCAGGTCAATGAGGAAGCCGGATTCACTGAACACCCTCGTTACAGCTGCAGTGATTCACTTTAACAACCGAGGCAAGGAAAGCTGTAAAATGGGACAAAATTCACTTAACTGCCATCTCGCTCAGCAACAGAATTTTTTTGGGGGGGGCTCAGTTGTCGTAAGTCAAGGCTTGCCTGTGAAGAGATTTAAAGCTTGGTGGTAGCAACAGAAATTTTGGGGTCAATTGTGGGTCGTAAGTTGAGGACTACCTGTATTTTAAAGGTGGGTTTTGAGGGGTCCTTGGTGGTCTCAGGGCTTTGACTGTTTTCTTGCAGACGTTTCCATGACCCAAAGGTAAGTTAACATCCTCCGAGTACTGATGATGTAACCTAGTTGGGTCATTAAAGGTCTGCAAGAAAACAACCAAAGCCCAGAGACCACCAAGGACCCCCTAGTTTCAGTCCTGAGCTACAAATATTTTCCTTTAAAGGTGGATTTTAATAGGAGGGCCCTCAATGGCAGGTTCTCCTCCTGCAGTGTCGTTTTCCTCCCTTCCGCTTAACCTGTCGTTTGAAGGATGGTTTCTCTCCTTGCTTTTTTGACCTATTCCTTAGAGTAGACCTTTCTCCCCCTGATTCTCACGCTGGGGATATGAACTGTGGCTTAAAATGTCAATGGGCAGGGGCCCTTCCTTATCTCTGTCCTGCATCAGGGGAAGTGCCTTGTAATTCAAACCCAGACTGCTTGTCTCTTGGAAGTCCAGAGCAATTGTGTGCTCTGACAACAGCAGGGATCCCAAGTCGATCCCTGCCAGAGGGATCGAGTAGGAATCTGCCCCGGAGCCTGGTTTTGGCTTTGTCCGTGGAGCAAACTCTTAACTTTTTAGTCAGTTGCAACTGCAGAATAATTTACATTTTGTTCCCTGAAAAGCTTTATTATGTTCTTTCCAAAGGCCCACCGATCTTAAACTAATTATTTACTTATAATTTGTGCAATCTTCCTCTTTTGCACATTCATCTTTAGAACATCGTGTGGGGTACCCAAAATGTTCCCGTTATGCAATTTTTGAAAAAAGTCTGGAGATAATGAAACCTCTTTGTAAAAGCAGATCTGGCTTTCCCCTTACAGTCTGAAAAAGGGGCAGGAGAAACCACTGTTTTAAAGAATGTTCTGTCTTCAAGAAACTTCATGCAATATGGTTCTAGGGAGTGGGATTTCTGTCTGTCTTGTCTGTCTGTCTGTCTATCTATCTATCTATCTATCTATCTATCTATCTATCTATCTATCTATCTATCTATCTATCTATCTATCTATCTATCTATCTATCTATCTATCTACTTGTAATTCCATTCAGCTTTTGTTATGCCTGCATTTCAAAAGTGATTTCTCCATTAAGGTTAGCTTCTTGATATTTGTATTTAAAGATAATAATTATCTTATTTAGCCATGTTTATCCATCTCTTGCAATCCTTTGAATTAGGCATCATAATACTTGTTAAAGTTTATATGTTTGTGGGCGAAACAGACACATGCATATATTCCAATAAAGGAAGAACTATTGATTAGAGCTGAGGCTGGCAAGGCCTGGAAAACTGGTTTGGACATACAGATAATTTTGAATTATTTGGGAATTGGAGCAGGGATCTGATAGTTTAAGATTTGAGTCTACAGATTGGGGCTGGTTACAAAAAAAAAAAAAGATCATTAACAAGGTTTTTATCTTTTCAAATGAGGAAAATTTGAGTTGTTTCTTTTGGACTTGGTGTAGACTGTTACTGTTGCAAAACTTTTAGCTCCAGTTGTGCAAAGATAGCATTGCTACTTGTGTTTGTGTAGCTTATTAAACAAGCAACAGTATTGGATCAAACTCAACATTTCTTTGCAGACTTTTTTTTTAATGCAACAGGATAGCTCTGGCTTGCCTGGAAAGTTAAAATTAATCAAAAAGGGAGATAAACAGCGCATGAAACACAACAACGAAGCTTCACCATAGAAAGTCATGGAGTTTCCAGATACCAATTACAGAACTGAGCAGGTTTTTAAGTAAATGAACCTAATAATTTAATGGACGGGAAAAAAAATAATGCATGCGGGGAAGAGCTAACTCTGCGGTTATCCCCAAAGATTGCATATTCCTGCTTTCTTTGTAAATGCAGCTAGTCCTCATGGCTTAGTACAGAGGTCTCCAACCTTGGCAACTTTAAGACTTGTGGACTTCAACTCTCAGGATTCTCCAGCCAGCAAAGTTGCCAAGTTTGGAGACACCTGGCTTAGTGGAACTCATCCTCAATTTAGCAGGAATGTACAACAAAATGACTTCGACTTACGACCACAGACGGGGGCCAGAATATCTATGCCTAAGTGAGTCGTATCTGGATTTAAATCCTTTTTTTGCTAAGCACACATGGCTGGCTGGGGAATTCTGGGAGTTGCAAGTCCACATGTCTTAAAGTTGTCAAGGTTGAAAATGGAATTAGAGAGGAAGGTGGACTGTTGGATAAACAGACACTAGTTGGAGAATGTTTTCCCTGGGTAGCTTTTTATTTTTATTTTAAATTTTTTGAGTCATTTTTTTGGCCACTATTGGCTTCCAGAATGAGTCCCTGCAGTTTTTTTGGCCTCGTTCTTGAAAAGGATTCGGCCTGCCCTCCTCCTTCCTAGGACAGAGAGAGAGAGAGAGAGATTATCCCAAAGTATCCCAACTAGATTTGTGCCCAGGGCAGAACTAGAAATCCCAACTTCCCAGTTTCTAACCTGTTGCCTTTCACCACTGCACCACACTGTTTTTTCCCCCCTGCATGATATAATGGTTGCAATAAAGGAATGCTTTTTGAACTGGGAGACTCACCCACAGATAGATTGCTAAAATTAATTTTGAAAGTACAAATTAACCAATGAAGAATATAATTCATTTGCCAGCTAGCCAGAATTACCTCAGGGATTCAGGGACCCAAAATGAGTTGACTCATCCTATTTAGGACATCAAAACATCATAGACTCCTAGAGCTGGAAGGGACCTCAGAGGTCTTCTCGTCTAACCCCCTGCCCAAGGCAGGAGCCCTTGCCCTTTTCTTGGAGATCTCCATTGATGGAGCATCCACCACTCTGAGAGGCAAGCTGTTCCATTGACTATAGTTCATCCTCGACTTAACGGCCACAGTTGAGCCCAAAATTTCTGCCGCTAAGCGAGATAGTTAAGCTTAGTTTTGCCCCATTTTACGACTTTTTCTCGCTGCTGTTAAAGGAATCCCTGCAGTTGTTAAACTAGTCACATGGTCATTAAGCGAATCTGGCTTCTTCCATGGACTTCGCTTGTCGTAAGGTCACAAAAGGGGATTGCATGACCCCGGGACACTGCAAACGGTAGTAAGTATGAGCCAGTTGCCAAGCATCCGAATGTAAATCATGTGATACTCACACTGTCATAAGTGTGAAAAACAGTCATAGGTCATTTTTTTCCCAGTGCCATTTTAACCTCATAGGGTCACTGAATGAACTGTTGTAAGTCAAGGATTAGCTGTATCTCCAGTGGATTCCTCCAAATCAACCCAAGGGAAGGAGGACTTTAATAAGAAAAAGGCCGTTTTCAGCTCTTCACCAATCTGTGCAAATAGGTTTTTGGGTCAAGGTGTTCTCAGGGCAAGAAAAAATTGTCCCTGGCTGTTCCAGAGACTTTCTGTCCCAAGAATTATATATATATATATTTAATAATCTAGTGATCCTGGAGACATTTTACAGATTCAAAACCAGGGCTGGCATTTCTTCCTAGTTGAGAGTCATTGCATTATGATTTCCCCCTGAAAGCTGCAAGACCCTCAAATTCTCTGGATGGATGTTTTGTAAGAATTATGGGGACCTTAGTGCTCTCTGAACTTACTTCTTTTCTTGCGACATTTCATGACCTAACTAGGTACCATCAGCAGTGCTAGAAGAGCGTGGGGATTAGGAGGAGGAGGAAGACAACTGTGGGGTCCTTGGCACTCTCTGAGTTTGGTGGTTTTCTTGCAGACGTTTCATGACCCAACAGGGTAACATCATCAGTGCTGGTAAAGGAGTGCTGTTTGCTCTCGGTTTCTATTCTGGCGTCCTGCCTGCCTGTATGGGTGGAGGCAGTCGGAGAGATTCTTTGGTTGGGCTGTTTACTGATGGCTCTTTGGCAGTTTCTTTTTGTTTTTAATTAAAAAAAAATTATAAAAAAAACTTTATTAAACAAATTCTACAACTATAAAACAATTAAAAACATTCATTGCAGCATATTTGTAGTAGTGTCCACTTACTTTGACATATTCTTCAGTATATAGAATATTACTAAATATTATGTTACAATTATTTTACATTTGAGTTATCATATTTTCATATATTTATGTAGTTATTTATGTATTTTTACATAAGTATACATAGTTATGCCTATTTATACCAAATTATTTCATCACACCATAACCTTCCATTTCATCTATTTTGTGTCTACTTTGCAATTTTACCATAATTTCCAAATTTCGTAGTATTCTGTCTCTGTCTTTGGCAATGTCTTGATCGGGGTGTTGCTTTTTTGATGGTTAGTCTGAAGTTAATTTGGGAAGTTAAATCTATGCTGGTCTGGGTGCTGGTTCCTGGTGGAGAAGTGCTTGGATCTTTTTGTTCTCTTTTGGGTTCGTTGATTGTCTCTTTTGCACCCTCTATAGATGTGGTTAATGCCTACGTGTGTCTGTCGATGGCTGATTCATCAGCGTGCCAGGCTTCTTGAAATTCCCTGGCATTTTTGGACTGGGCCTCGTCTAGGAGGGTCACAGTCTCCCAAAGGAAAGTAGGGTTAAACCTGTCTGTAGGTTGTGAAATGAAAGAATTTTCATCGTGCCTTCTGACTGCCATTTGGTCCTGTCCGCCTTCTACCTGTTTGTCCCACATAGTGACCCGTTTGCAGTCCTTACATTGTACGTTGTAGATGACTCCTGTTTTTTCTTCTGGGGTTGCTGGGCCTTTTGGTTTCCTTAGGGTGTTTGGAAGGACTTTCATTGGCTTGTAAGAACTCTTTGGAAAGCTCAAATGATGCTTTGCTTTTTCCATAAAGGGCAGGACCCCAAATCTTGGACCACGGGGAAAGTTGTTGGCTCATGTGAGTGACAGAGGGACAAGCTTTGTGGTGGGGAACAGGGTTTCATTTTTCTCTTGAACCCATAGAATAGAACAGAACAGAACAGAATAGAATAGATGAATAGAATAGAATAAAATGAAGAATAATAGAATAGAATAGACATACAGAATAGATAGAATAGATATATTGGAATGTAGAATAGAATAGAACAGAATATTTTTATGGCCAAGTGTGATTGGACACACCAAGGAATTTGTCTTTGATGAAAATGCTCTCAGTGTCCATAAAAGAAAAGAGATATTTGTCAAGAGTCAAAGGTCCAAACACTTAATGATAGTCATGGGGTACAAATAGGGAATCAAATCATACTAGGAAACGGTCAATAAAAATCGTAAGGATAAAGCGACAAGTTACAGTCATACAGTCCCAAGTGGGAGGGAGGGGAGGGTGATAAGGAGCCGATAGAAGATTAATAGTGATAGTAGTGCAGGCTTGGAAATAGTTGGACAGTGTTGAGGATTATTTCTTTAGCAGAGCGGATGGCCTTGGGAAAAATACATCCTCGCCTCTAGTTGTTCTGGGTGCAGGCTCTGTAGCTCGTTTGAGGGAAGGAGTTGAAACGTGTTATGTGCCGCGGATGTGTGAGGGGTTGTAGGTATGTTTCATAGCCCCTTTTTGACTCAGGGTGCAGGTATGCGAGGTCTCCATGGAGGCTGCAGTTGTAAGGTTGGTAGGAATTGTTTGTTTCCACAGTCCTAATTCCTCTCCGGAGTCTGTGTCTGTCTTGCTGGGTTGTAGAAGAACCAAATCAGTCACAGAGGTGCAGAGGACAGACTCAATCATTCCTCTGTAGAACTCATCATCACTGGTACGTGTAGTCCTTGACTTATAACAGTTTGCTTAGGGATCGTTCGAAGTTACAATGGCACCAAAAAAGGTGACTTATGACCGGTTGTTAAGTGAATCTGGCTTCCCCGTTGACTTTGCTTGTCAGAGGGTTGCTAAAACACGTGAGCCTGGGACGCTGCAGCCATCATAATGTGAGTCAGTGGTCAAGTATCCGAATGTAAATCACGTGACCATTGGGAGGCTGCAAAGGTCCTAAGTGTGTAACACAGTCCTAAGTCTTTTTGCACTGCCGTTTTTTCTTTGAATGGTCACTAAGTGAACTTTTGTAAGCCGGGGACTACCTGTAATGGGAAAAATAGGGGAGGGAAAAGGGAAGAGAAAAGTATAGAGAAGGGAGAAAGAAAGAAAAGGCATTGAATCCCGACTCTCTTTGGTGCAGTAGAATAAGAATATCAAGCCTCAAATATTTACTTTTGCATATAGTAACATAAACTAGGCATTTCTACAACAACAGATCTATCTAATCCAGTGGTGGCTAAACTTTCTGGGCTCCCATGGTGAAAATTGCACTCGTGCGGGTGCTCACATGCCAGCACCCAGAAGGCAATGCGCCCTGCCCCCCTGTGCACGCACGGGCAACGCCCCCTCCTGCCCCCTTACCTGCACTGCGCATGAGTGCGCCTCCCAGCTGATTTGTGATTTAGTCCTATCTATATAGTGCCATTTTTAAACTATTTAACTTACTGTTTAAGATAGGTTTTAGACTAGGTTTTTTATTATTATTATCATCATTATTATTATTATTATTATTATTATTATTATTTTAATTATTTTAATTTTAAAATACTCTAGTATGATNATTATTATCATCATTATTATTATTATTATTATTATTATTATTATTATTTTAATTATTTTAATTTTAAAATACTCTAGTATGATTGTGATGTGTTTGGGACACTGTGCTGGAGTAGTTTTCAAATTTCATTGTATTCATAGAATGCAATGACAATAAAGGTATTCTATTTATTCTATTCTATTTTTGGCCCTTTTAAGTCCTTTTTTGGCCTCCCCGGGATTCAAGGGAAGCCCCTGCAGCCTTTGGAGGCCGAAAAACGGGCCCGTTTTGGCACTTCCGGTTTTGACACTTCCAGTTTCCGGAAATACTGGAAGTGCTGAAATGGGCCCGTTTTTTGGCCTCCAAAGGCTGCAGGGGCTTCCCTTGAGTCCCCGGGAGGCCAAAAATGGCCTCCCCCGGGCTCCAGAGGCCCTGTGGAGGCTGAAAACAGGCAGTTCCAGTATTTCCGGAAGGCCCATTTTTAGGCCTCCTGAGGTTGCAGAAGCTTCTCTCGAGCCTCCGGGAGGCTGAATATCAGCCGGGAGGGGCGCACATGCGCAGTGCAGGTAAGTTTGGCTGGGGCTCGCATGCCCACACAAATGACGAACCTGTGGCACCACAAATGGTGAATGGTGCCATAGGTTTGCCATCACAGATCTGATCAGTAAACCCCAAAACAGAATTTCATTTTTTTCCCCCACCTTGAGCACAAAGTCCAGAAACGGTTTCCAAGGCGAACCAAAAAGTGCTTGTGTTAATTCTCACTTTTTCCCAGAGTCGTCATAACTTCCAGTCTTTGCTAAATGAATGTTCGTAAGTGAAGAGGGGCTACTTATACATCCGCAGGAACCGAGCTTTCTGACAATATAATTGTTGCAGTCCTGGCAATATGGAAAATTGTGGCACTTTCCCTGATGTAATCAAGACCAACATTGATAAAAAGCCACAGGCTTTGCAACTTACACATTGGGAAGAATCGCAGCTGTTTGGACTTCATGTAGAGAACCAGGGGGAAAAAAAAGATTTAAGGGAAACAACGATAACGTGTAACAGCAGTTGTAACTAACATTTAGGACACTGCTCATCCAATTGTACGTTTCAAGGAGCCCTAAGTAAGCAAAAGCTGACGCAGTGTCTACATGCTACAAGTAAACACAGCGTTGTTGTATAAACTTGAACAAGTTTGCTACAGCCGGTGTGCCCATTGCTTACGGATTCAAATTAAGAAAGCGGTGAATATTATGGGCACAAAAGTTTGGACACTCTTGTAATGCATACTTTGTGGTTTCTTCTTCTTCAGCAAAAATAAAAACTTTCAATTAGCTGCGGATTTTTTTTTTTGCTTCCCTCCCCCCCCCCCTCTTTCTTACATAAATTTTTGACTTCAGAAATATTCTTGCCAGCACTGCGTGTTGGGATAGCTCCCCAGTTGATATGCCATAATTTTGAAGGCCAAAGATTGGTGAAGACCGTTCTAAAACCCTTTTTTGTGCGCATTCATTCTTTACTGTAATAACTTTGTGGTTGATTTGGAGATACGTTTTGGATTTTTGACTTCTTGAAAGATCTCATATTTTTTAAACAAATGCCAAAATGTTTGTCCATAATGAACAGAATAAGGGCTCCTTGGTGCTCTCTGAGCTTGGTGGTTTTCTTATAGACCTCACAGTCCTCCTCCTCTTCCATCATCATAGCTAGTTGGGTAATGAAATGTCCCTAAGAAAACAAGCAGGCTCAGAGAGCAACAAGGACCCCACAGTTGTTCTCCTCCTCCTCCTCCTCCTCCTTCTCCATCATACCAACTCCACTCCCTTCTAACGCTGATAAAATTACCTAGTTGGGTAATGAAACAACTGCAAGAAAACCACCAACCTCAGAGAGCAACAAGGACCCCACAGTTCTCTTCCTCCTCTTCCTCTCCATCAACTCCACTCCCTTCAAGCACTGATAGTATTACCTAGTTGGGTAATGAAATGTCTGCAAGAAAACAAGCTCAGAGCACCAAGGACCCCCCAGTCCATCTCTTCCTCTTTCTCCTGCTCTCCAGCAACTCTACTTCCTTTTAGCACTGATAATGTTACTTAGTTGGGTCATGAAACGTCTGCAAGGAAACCACCAAGCTCAGAGAGCACCAAGGACTACTCATTTCCCAAATACAAATATTCTCCTTTATTGGAAATAAGGGGGTGAATATTTTAAAGAAAAAAACATTTTGCCAATTGTAAGGACAAGTGAAACTCTGTTTTATTTCAGGGTCACGTGGCACCAGGAAATACTGTGTTGGTAGAAGAAAGAATAGATTCAACTGAATATCATCATATCCTAAATGCTAGCGTCCCACCATTGGTAAACAAAAATATATTTGAGCAAGATGATCCAAAATATGTCTTCAGGTCAGCCACGGCAAGGGTGGAAGTCGTCTTCCTAGATCCCAATCTTATTGACAGGACTGGGGAACATTTCAACGTTGTGTGTGCAAGGAGAGCTCAGAATATTTTCAAGAATATCATATGAGAATTCTGTAAAGAATGGGAAAAAATGGGAAGAGTAAGAATGGAAAGATTTTTAGCTAGGTGAAAGGAAAAGAAGCTGTTAAGTGTCTGTCAAGGAACTGCTACGAAGTGTTGACTGAAAGAGCATGCAAACTTTCATACCTGCAATATTCCCTGTTTTCTCATTCTAAATCTGAAACAGCTGCACCGAAATAGAAAATACATATTGACATTTACAAAAAGATGTTGTTTTTAGCTCTGTACCGTTTCTGTCAACTTCTATTTATTTTGAAAGTTTCAATGTCTAAACTTTGGCCTATGACGATTCGTAATTAGTTATAATTATCATTAATACAAAGCATTAGTTTTATTCTTCCCCAAGGTGGTTCCTCTTCTCCTACTGTAATCTAAGGTTTACTCCTGATTAATAGACAGTGTGAATAATTTATCCTGGTTGAGTCAAATAAATCACTTTTGCTTTGAGGTGATCCATCCCTCCTTTTGTACTCCCTCCCTCTCTTCTTTCTTCTTCATCTTCTCTTTTTCCTTCCTTCCATTGGTCCATCCATCCATCCAAAATTCGAAGCCTTCTATCTATTCCTTCATCCATCCATCCATCCATCCATCCTAAATTACAGATTATACAGATATACATACATCCAAAATTCTAGGCCATCCATCCATTATTCCAGGCTTTTCTTATATCTATCCATTCCTTCATCCATCTACATATACATACATATATACATAATTCCAGGCTATCCATCAATTCCAAATTCCGGGCCTTCCTTCCTTCCTTCCTTCCTTCTTTCCTTCCTTCCTTCCTTCCTTCCTTCTTTCCATCCATCCATCTATCCATCCATAATTCCAGACCATCAATCTATAATTCGTCCTGCTTTCCTTTCTTCCTCTATCCATCTATCCATCCATAATTCCAGACTATCAATCTATAATTCCAGTCCTTCCTTCCTTCTTCCTTCTATCCTTCCTTTGTTCCTTCTTTCCCTCCTTCCTCCATCCATCCATAATTCCAGACCATCAATATATAATTCCAGTCCTTCCTTCTTTCCTTCCTTCCTTCCTTCCTCCATCCATCCATCCATAATTCCAGACTATCGATGTATAATTCCAGTCCGTCCTTCCTTCCTGCATAATTCCAGACCATCAATCTATAATGTGTCCTTCTTTCCTTTCTTCCTCCATCCATCTATCCATCCATAATTCCAGACTATCAAACTATAATTCCCTCCCTCCCTCCCTCCCTCCCTCCCATCCATCCATCCATCCATCCATCCNATTCCCTCCCTCCCTCCCTCCCTCCCTCCCATCCATCCATCCATCCATCCATCCATCCATCCATCCATCCATAATGGTCCACACCACTTTATGTTATGAAGTTGCTGGCTTGTTGTAACCCGAGAGTAAGATTTCTAAAGCTGAACGTGATGCTTTGGGCCACTTTCTCCCGGGGCAGCCTCCTCCTTTGCACACCTCCATTTCCCCCCCTTCCCCTCCTGAAGTCGGGGGAAATTTTGTGAAGCATGTGCTCATTTGTCGTGAAAACGCCTCTTGAGTTTTCTTTCCTTTTTTCTTTTCCTTTTTTGTTGGGCCAAGGGATTTCCAGAAGAGGAACAGATAACGCAAAGTGATCGCTCAGAGCACAGGACTTGCTAGAAGCTGCCATGCTTAGCACGATTAAACAACCCAGCAAATTCAACTGGATGGGCTGTTTTTTTTATCGCTTGCGTAGAGAGAAGCTTCTACTGACAAACATTTTGTCTTCAGTTCCAGAACTGGGATGTCAGCCACCCTTCTGACAAGTGAAGAAAGATAAAAGGTTAAAAAATTAATAGCGGTGCTGCTCTTGATTCATAACATAACTCAGTGACTGGTTTTCAGCAGGCTAGGGAAAGCAGCTGGGTTAATTTTAGCTTCGATTCTGGTCTGGTTAATCTACTTAGGCCAGAGGCCTCCAAACTTGGCCACTTTAAGACTTGTGGACTTCAGCTCCCAGAATTCTCCAGCCAGCTACATATATACATTTATACATACTGTAGTTTTATAGATTTAATTTGTAATATGAAATTAAATTATAAATGATTATGGTGGATGATATAATGAAGGAAAATTAAAAACGAATTCTTTTGTTGAAAAATTAAAGGCTTTAGCACCTAGGCCAGAGGTTTCTTCAAATGTTTGATCAATTTTCTTGAAAATAAAAATAAAAAATAAGATGGAAACACTCATTTTTGGTTGATCTGCAATCGGGAAGCACTTTTTAATTTCATACTTAAGATATCAAAGATAAGTCCACGATTTATAACAACAACTGAGGCCAAATTTTTTATTACGAAGGAAAAGAGGAAGAGACTGGACAGTCACTTCTTGTCTGAATCCCCAAACTTGGCAATTTTAAGACTTATGGACTTCAATTCCCAGCAAAGCTGGCTGGAGAATTCTAGGAGCTGAAGTCTACAAGTCTTAAAGTGACCAGGTTTGGGGGGCCCTGACTTAGACAAAACCTGGGTTTTATTCAAGCAAATTTGAATTCCCTCCCCCCAACCTTTCCTTTGGAAAGCCAAACCAACCAGCATTGGATTCTGCAACCTAACAGGACAGACACAGACTCCAGAGGGTGAGTAGGACTGCAGAAAGAACAATGGCTACCAACCTGCCTTCCATCAAGGACCTATATATTTCATGGAATCAACAAGAGGGCTGTGAAAATATCTACAGACCCCTCACATTCTGGACATAAAATTCAACTCCTTCCCTCAAAGTGATGCCACAGGGCTGCACTGCACACCAGAACAACTAGACACAAGGACAGCTTTTTCCCCCTGAACGCCATCATTCTGCCCAGCAACTGATTCCCTCAATACTGTCCAACTATTTACAAAGTCTGTACTACTATTACTGTTAATCTTCTCATCACTCCTTATCACCCATCTCCTCCCGCTCGTGACTGTATGACTGTAACTTTGTGCCTTGCATGCTAATGATTTATATTGACTGTTTCCTAGTATGATTTGATTGCTTATTTGTACCCTATGACCCTTTGCTTGTCAGAAATGTCACAAAATATCAGTTGCTGAGTGTCTCAGTTTTGGTCACGGATGCTGCAATATTTGTAAGTGTGAAAAACGGTCACAAGTCAGTTTTTCAGTGCCGTTGTAATTTGGCATGGTCACTTTTTTAGACCGCAGTATTCAAAAATGCGTCTACGTGTGAAGAATTAGCATTTGTACATATAATACATCCGAATTAGACTGTGTTGTTTTTCTGTTGTCATATAATATATGTGGGTATATGCATCATTTTGTATTTATTGGTTTGTTTTGTCATGTTCAGGAAGTGCATATTGGAGGTGGTGATCCTTTGAGAGCTGAAGGCAACAAAATTTCATTTGAATGCATGCCAATTAGTGTACATACAATAAAGTTATTCTAAGTTTTGGAAGATCAGCTTCCAGTTACGGATTGAATCCAGAAAGTTTTCTCTTAACGTACAGTGGAACCAATGCCTAAAGTTTGCTTGCTAGCCATTAAAAATGGTGGTTGTCCTTTTTCCTCTTCAGGCTAATTCAAGTTGATTTTTAAATACAGGGCGGAAACCTACCCAGGTGTGGTTCCTGTCCCCCTCCCCCTTCCTTTCCATGCTAATGTTGGCCTTGGTTTATTTGGGCATAATGTCATATATACAAATTGTGATGACCCAGGGTGGGATACAAAAGCAGCGAAGTCACAAAAATAGGTGAAGTCCCTTTAATTCCTTCAACTTGGCTTCAAAGCTCCAAATATAATTGACTGGAGAAAAAACTCCCCCACAAACAGTTGTGAAAAGGAAGAAATGCCATTCAAACTCAAAATACATATAAATTATAAATAGAAAAAACAACACAAACCTGAAGCAATTCATGAGACACGGCAGGATAAGGGCTTGAAGATCCACAGATATCGAAATACACACACTGGAAAGGACACCAGAACTCAGATAAGAACTGAAAGACTGGAATTATTTCACGCTTTGCTTCCAGCACTGGGCCATGCGCAGTTTGTCCTTTTAAACAGTCCTCACAGCTGCAGCCCATGAAGGAGATCAGGGCCCTTTCCTCCCCCATAGACCATGCCATTCACGTTTCTCCCTTATCCGCTCCTCCCTCCATGCCCTAGGATTAAGAGGGGATGGGCCTGGGTCTTTCTCTGAATGCCCAGCTGGCCTGTGCCCTTCCCCAGTTTCCTCCACAACCTCCAGAGCCACATTCCCACTCCCTATTGGCTGTTCCTCCTTTCCCTCGGAGTCAGACTCCAACAGGGGCATGACACAAATGCATAATGCATACATAATGTCGTATATGCCAGGGGTCTCCAACCTTGGCAACTTTAAGACTTGTGGACTTCAACTCCCAGAGTGCCTCAGCCAGCGTTGCTGGCTGAGGCACTCTGGGAGTTGAAGTCCACAACTCTTAAAGTTGCCAAGGTTGGAGACCCCTGGTATATACAATGCTTACCTTCATGGATGGGAGAACCATTAAGCCGTGATTTAAAAAATTCTGGCTGGTGCAAAATTCACTTGACCACTGTCTCCCTTCGTGATGAAAACGTGGGGCACGGTTGCGGTCATTAAGTCAAGGATTACCTGGAGATGTTTGGTGCTTGTGGGTGAAAGTGACGCTTTTGAAACTTTATTCCCGTTGTCATCACCTTTGATTTACCTCGGACCGTTTCGAAACAGGGATTGCTTTGCATTAATTGCACATTGGACCGCCTATTATTTGGATGATAAAGAGGGAGAGAAAAGCATTCTGCCCTCATCGAAAACAGTTTAGGAAGTCCACCTTGCAAGAAGGAAGTTGTTTGTCTTCTTCACCTTTCAAAATGGTCCACGAACTTAGGAGAAGGGGGAAAAAAAAAAAAAAAGGAACCATCCAGGTATCTGTTGTAGGAGAAAGTTTTCTGTCTTCACAAGCTGATTGTGCATTTATTTAAATCCCATTTTCTGTCGCCACCCATCTCAACGGACAACCCTGGGCGGCTTACCCTTCCAAACATATGCGACGGTTAAAGCAGTGGAAACACGATGAATGGGTTCCTTACTCCTAAATACATATATTTACTTGTTTACTTCAATTGGCGTCAATAATTAGTTAATTGCATCGAATTGGATGCCTAACTCCTCTAAGCGTAGGCTCTGCTGTGAAATTCCTCTTGGGGAAGGGTGTGAGTGGAGGCCCCCTGGGGAAGGGAAGGTCAGTTTCAGAAAGAGGAAAAACATGTAAGTTTATATAAGATGCAAGAGCTCCTTCCCCCCAAATGGGAGGGAGTTTGCTTGTCTGCACTGGGATTTCTTTCTTTGCTTGCTTGCTTGCTTTTTCTTCGTCGTCCCTCCCTCTCCCTTTCTTTTTCCATCCATCAATCCAACCATCCATTTTCTTCTTTCTTCCTCTCCCTTTCTCCTTCCATCCTTCCTTGTTTCTTTTTCTTTCTTTCTTTTTTCTTTTTTTTTCTTTCTTTTTTCTCCTTTTCTCCTTCCTTCCATCCATCAATCCACCCATCTTCTTCCTTCCTTCCTTTCTTCCTTCCTCTTTCTTTCTTTCTCCCTCTTTCTTTCCTTCCATATTTCTTCCTGCCTTCCTTCCTTCCTTTTTCTCCTTTCTTTCTTCCTCCCTCTCCCTTTCTCCTTCCAACCATCCATCCATCTTTTCCTTTCTTTTCTTCTCTCCCTTTCTCTTTCCTTCCTTCCATCCATCCATCCATTGATCAATCCATTTCCTTTCTTCCTCCCTCCCTCCCTCCATTCCTCTTTTCACAGATATGCACCCAAGCAACGTTTCTGCCTGTTGATTCCATTTTATCACTGCCAGAAAGCAACTGGAAACAGTCCCTCCGAGTTCTCTTCCGACACTCAAAGTTTTTCCATGGAGTCTGAAATAGAATGATTAAGTCTCTTCAGATGAGGAGCTGGAAAACACAGCAGCTTTCTGTCTGACTTACAATACAAGTAAAGTCCTCGATTTACAACCGTTCGTTTAGTGGCGATTCGAAGTTAACAACAGCGCTGAAACAAGTGAATTATGACCTTTTTCCCCACACTTATGACCGTTGGAGCATCCCTGTGTTCATGTGATCGAAATTCAGACAACTGGCTCATGTTTATGATGGTCTCAGTGTCCTGGAGTCTTGTGATCCGCTTTAGTGACCTTCTGGAAAGTCGGGGGGGGGGGAGCCTAGATTTGCTTAGCAACTGTGGCAAGAAAGGTCATATAATGGAGTACAACTCACTTGACCCACTGTCTTGCTTAGCAACAGAAACTTTGGGCTTAATTGTGGTCGTAAGCCAAGGATTTACCTGTATTATATTCGATACCCTTTGGTGGTTTTGGGCTTTCTTTGTAAAAGGAGTGTAACTTTTAGGCTGGATTTGCTTGAGAATGTGCAAATTCTCGGGGTGTTTTTGTGTGTTTTGTTTTGTTCTTTTTAAAGGAAAAGCAGCTGCATGAATCATATTGTACTGTGGACATAAGTTACGGCCCTGTTTTGTTTTGTTTTTTCCTGATTTATTTGGAAGCTAAATCCAGAGAAGAAGAAAAAAATACTAAAAGATTAGGAATTGCCTTTTTCCAAAGAAAGCAAACACTCAGGTAAATATTGAAGGGCTACTGTATTAGTATAGGTAAGTCCTTGACTTACAGTAGTTCATTTAGTGACTGCTCAAAGTTAAAACAACACTGAAAAATGTGACCTATGACCGTTTTTTTCACAGTTATGACCTTTGCAGTGTCACATGATCAGACTTTCTTGGCAACTGACTCCTATTTATGATGGTCACAACGTCCCGTGATGGGGTCTCGTGATCACCTTTTGCGACCTTGTGTCATACCCTTGTTGGAGTCTGATTTCGAGGGGAAGATTGAGCAGCTGACAGGGAGTGGGAGTGTGGCTCCAATGGCTGTGGAAGAAATGGAGGGCGGGCACAGACGAAGACCCAGGGCCACCCCCTCTTCATCCTAGGGCATGCAGGGAGGAAAGGAGAAGGGAGCAACATGGCTTACGGTGGAGAAAAGGGCCCTGATTCCCTTCATTAGCTGCAGCTGGGAGAACAGGATATAAGTGGGGCGTTTACACACAGCTCCTTGCTGAAAGCAAAATTAGCATTATCTTGGGGCTTATCTGGGTTTTGGTGTCCTTCGAACTGTTGGGTGCTGCATTATCTGTTGGAAGTCTGTAATTTATCATCCTGGCCTGCCGTGTTAATAACTTCAGTGTGTTTTGTGGTTTTTTTTTAAATTTCTAATTATCTTTACTTTGAGTTCGGACTGCATTTCTTCCCTTCGTAGACTGTTTTTGGAAGAGCTTGATCACTAGCCAAGGATAACTGGACATTGAGGCCCAAGTTGGAGGCATTAAAGGGAATTTGTTCAACTTTTGTGACTGTTATTTTTGTGTCACTCCCCGGGTCGTCGCACCTTCCATGACAAGCAAGGTCAAGGGGGAAGCCCAGGTTCACTTAACAACCGGATGACTAACTTATCAACTGCAGCAATTCACTTAGCAATGATGGCTAGAAAAGCCATAAAATGGGGCAAAGCCCACTGAACAACGTTTAGGCTCCATGACACAAATATTTAGGCTCCACGGTGGTCATACATCAAGGACCACTGGTCTATCTCAAATAGGTGTTGCAAAAACAAAAAAAAAGGCCAGTCCAATTTTAGTCTGTATCCATAAAAGCATTTTTCCCCAATCTCTTGAGAAATAAATGATTTTTATTTTATTCTGCGTCTCACCAAGCCAGCTTGCTTAGAGTGTCCAGTTCTGGGAATTACATTTTTTAAAAGGGAGGTTTCAGGAAACCAGGATGTTTGGAGAACAGCAATCTGGGGACGAACGGAGGATTAGAAATCTAATTTTATGAGGGAATGAAGTTTATTTAGGCTTAAGAAGAGCCAGGGAAATCGGACGGGAGTTTTCCAATCTTAGGAGTAGGTCACATCCAAGGAAGGGAAATGGGTCAGCTAAATATTAAGCAAAACCTAACAGGAAGAAATGTTGGACAGGGCAACCCAGGGCTCTGGTGTGCTTTTATTTTCTTTTTTTCCCCTATTTTTGCTGAGTGTGGCCAAGCAGACTCACAGACTCACAAAGAGGCGGAGTATGGAGAGCTACTGAATGACGGGGCTGTAAATTGGAATTGCACAGGAGTCAGGAAGGCTGAGCGTTCGCCTTTCAGCACTCTGATTTCTTTTCCAGGGAGTCCTCAATTTACAGCCACTTCATTTCAGGACCGAAAAAGTTATAGCGGCATTGAAATAAAAAGACAGAAGGGAAGGAAGGAAGGAAGGAAGGAAGGAAGGAAGGAAGGAAGGAAGGAAGGAAGGAAGGAAGGAAGGAAGGAAGGAAGGAAGGAAGGAAGGAAGGAAGGAAGGAAAACACGCATAACTGGCTAAAGAGAAGAGAGGGAAAAGAAAGGAAAAGAGATGGAGAAAGAGAAAGAAAAGGAAGGAATGAAAAGAGGCAAAAAAACAAAAAGGGAGGAAGGGAGGAAAACACATAACTGAATAAAGAGAGAGGGAGGGAAGAAAGGAAAAGAGACAGAAACAGAAAGATAGGAAAGAAAGGAAAGGAGGAAGGGAAGAAAATATACTTATTACTGAATAATGTGCTTTTTCAAAGCTGGGACCTTGGAAAGACCACTTTTGAAAAATATTCCCTTCTTTAGTTGACCGTGTGTTCCAAATTCTCCAGGGTCCCAAACTGGAAAAGACCAGAAATTATCTAAAAATATACCTACAGTGCAGATCTAACTTGGTTTACCTAACCTCATTTTTTCTCAAAGTGACCCACAGCTTGTCCATTTTCTGAGGCTGGAAAAGAGAAATGATTATAAAGGAGCACAACGAATTGAGTACGCTGTACAGGCAGTCTTACAACAGTTCATTTAGTGACCTTTCAAAGTTACAACATTACTGAAAAAAGTGACTTATGACTGTTTTTCACACTTACAGCCGTTCCAGTGTCCCCCTCGTCACATGAT
The DNA here is from genome assembly GCA_004320025.1 of Laticauda laticaudata. Lineage (NCBI taxonomy): Eukaryota > Metazoa > Chordata > Lepidosauria > Squamata > Elapidae > Laticauda > Laticauda laticaudata. The sequence continues at coordinate 21,714 of BHFT01039216.1, forward strand.
CAGAATTCAGAGGCTTGGCAACTGGCATGTACTTATCCTTGTTGCAGTGTCCAGAGATCACGTGATCCCCTTTTGTGACCTTGTGACATGCAAAATCCATGGGGAAGCCAGATTCCCTTTACAACCATGTTACTCACTTAACAATGGCAGCGATTCACTTAACAACAGTGACACGAAAGGTTGTAAAATGGGACAAAACTCAACTTCACAAACATCTTAACTTTGCCGTAGCAATTTGGGGCTCAGTTGTGGTCGGAAGTCCAGGACCACCTGCATAAAGTTTCTCTTTCCTGTATCATCTGTGTTCTCATTTAACTGAATAAGATGATAAATTGCCAGACTGGTTGCATAATCTCAGTAAAAGCTAGCACGGAAAACACGATTATCCGTAAGCCACAATAAATCACCAAGTTGCGCAATAGCAATTGGTGTTCAGCCTGCAGCCGCTATTATGTCCAGAATGTTCTTAATAGAGAACAGTTTAGTGGCCTCCTCGTCCTGTTAAGTAAGAACCATGGAGGATTTCTTCATGAGACATTGATATATTTTTTTTTATTTTGTTAATTATAGCAATCTAGCAAACGGATGTATGTAATTCTAATTCCGTGATGGTGAACCTATGGCATGTGTGCCAGAAGTGGCTCGTGAGAGGTCGCCTGGAAGAGCCTCACTGCGCATGCAGGCGCTCTGCCTGCCCGACGGCTGATGGTTGGGTTTTGCATGCGTGGGGGGGTGGGGGATGTGAGGGAGACACTCGCATATGCGCAGAGATGCACGGGGTGCACGGGGGGGTCTTACATGCATGCACAGAGATGAATGGTGTGCGGGCAGGGGTGGGATTCTACCGATTCTCACCTATTAGCTAGAACCGGTTGTTAGCATCCTAAGCAGTTTGGAGAACCGGTTGTTAGAAGAAATTTGACCGGATTAGGACATTCCTTCCGTCCTTCCTTTGTTTCTGGTGTTGCTTGCAGAAACTGCCTCTCCGTTAACCCTCATTACATTCTTGGCAGGACTGGACTTCTCTGGAGTTTTTTTTCCCCTCTTTTGCTGGTACTCTGCTTGTGTGGAGTGACCCTTCAAAGTTACAATGGCACTGAAAAAACTGACTTATGACCTTTTTTCACACTTACAACTGTTGCAGCATCCCCACAGTCATGAGAGGCCAGGCGAGGAGATGTGTGCCTCAATGTGAGTGATGTTTTGTTGGACACGCCCAACTAGTCACATGACCGCCAAGCCACACGCAAAGAACCGGTTGTTAAAAAAATTGAATCCCATCTCAGTGTGCAGGGGGTTTTGCACGCATGTGCAGAGATGTGTGAGGCGCAGGGGGTTGTGCGCACATATGTAGTGGGCGTGGAAGGCTCATTGCCTTCTGGGTGCTGGCAATTTGCTGCATGGGAACCCAAAAGGTTTAGCCACCACTGTTCTAATTTGTAATGGCCGTTCAAAATTACAACAGCCCTCCAAAAAATGAGACTAGTAGTCATTTTTTCACACTTACAACCGTTTCAGCATCCCCATTTTGATCATGTGATCATGTCACCTTGGCAAGTGACTCATATTTATGACAGTCACACAATCCCCTTTTGCAACCCTCTGACAAACTTATGTGGAATCCAGGTTCCCTGCACAACCACATTCTTAAGTGAACCACTGTCATGATTCACCAAACAACCGTGCCAAGAAAGGTCATAAAATGGGACAAAACTCTTTTTAACAACTGTTTTGCTCAGAAGCAGACGTTTTGGGTACCAGAGTGGTCGTAAGTGGAGGACTACCTGCATGTAGATAAAAACTTAATTCAGAAATGTCCACTTCACTCTCACCGGGTGTGCATTGTCCCTCTTTCTCAGTTCTTAAAGCCTTAGCAAGAATTTGTAATTAATTCTTGGCCTTAGTTTTGCTTATTACATTAAGTCCTCGACTTAATGACCACAGTTTGCATAAGAATTTCTGTCGCTAAGCAAGCTAGATGACTGTTAAATGAGTTGGCCCCCGATTGTACGACGCTTTTTTTGGACCCAGTCATTAATCAAATCACTCCCGTTAAATGAATCATGCGGTCATTCAGGAAAGTCAGTTTTGCCCGTCTCTTGCCGTACGCAAGGGAGGGTCAGAGTGAAATGCGAATTTTTGAACTGGAAGGTGAATTTACTCCAGGGGTGAGATGCAAAATTTTTATTACCTGATCTGTGGGCATGTCTAGACGGGAGTGGCCAGGTGGGTGTGACCATGAGACTGGGTGGGCATGGCTTTTTTTTTTTTTGGCAGCGTTTCCCCCCCCGCCCCACCATTATCGTTTTGGGCCTCCTGGGCCTCAGGGAAACTCCTTCGGGTGAATAGCCAGTAAGTACAATGGGAGTGGAGTCCTGGCCACAGACTAGATCGTTGAAACAGCGCTGATCATCTTTTTCCTTCCTTCCTCCTTCCTCCCTCCTTCTTCTTCCTTTCCTCCTGAGTTTGTTAGCAGTAACGAGTACATGCAGAGGGTTATCCCGGCCACAGCTGATCACTTGGATCATCCTCTCCTTCCTCCTTCCTTCCTTCTTCTTCCTTCTCCTTCCTTCCTTCCTGAGAGTTTAAGGCCAGTTAAGACCAGCGAGGGGGGATCCCGGCACAGCTTCGATCATTGGATCATCCTCTCCTTTCCTCCTTTCCTTTTCCTTCTTCTTTCCTCTCCTTCCTTCCTCCTGAGTTAAGCAGTTAAAAGACAGCGAGGGGGATCCCGGCCCACAGCTGATCCATTGGATCATCCTCTCCTTCCGTCCTTCCATTCCTTTCTTCTTCCCTCTCCTTCCTTCCTCCTGAGTTAAGCAGTAAGACAGCGAGGGATCCCGGCAACAGCTGATCATTTGATCATCGCTGCTCCTTTCCTCCTTCTTCCTTCTCTTCTTCTTCCTCCTTCCTTCCTCCTGAAGGTTAAGCAGTTAGAGACCAGCCGAGGGGGAATCCCGGCACAGCCTGATCATTGGAATCATCCTACTTCCTTGCCTCCTTCCTTCCTTTCTTTACTTTTCCCTCTCCTTCCATCCTCCTGAGAGTTTGAGAGCCAGTAATGACAGCGAGGGTAGGATTCCCGTCCACAGCTCTGATCATTGCGATCATCCTCTCCTTCCTCCTTCCTTCCTTCTTCTTCCTCTCCTTCCTTCCTCCTGAGTTTAAGCAGGTAAATGACAGGCGAGGGCGGATCCTGGCCCACAGCTTGATTCATTAGACAGCTGCATCGCTTGGGAGGGCGGGAAAAAGAAATACCATTTGTGACTGGGTGGGCGGGGGGGGGGAAATGCAGTCAGCAATGGGTGCAATGTCGTGCATGCGTGATAAGTACTGACTGGGCGGGAAGGGACAGGCCAGATGGGCACAATTTGCCAGTTCTCTGAACTAGGCAGAATCGTCACAACCGGTTCTATAGAACCGGTCCGAACCGGTAGAATCCCACCCCTGATGTAGCCCGAGAGCTAGTCAGAGACTTGGTTTTTCCTGACTATGCAAACTGTTCTGATTTTTTCGGAGGAGTGCTTCATCCCATCTGTAAAATATTGCAGTTAATTATTTGTTTTTGAAAAAACGAACCCTGTTGAAAAGTGTAAGAGAAATTGTGGGGCTGACACTGCCAGGGTTACTTAACAAACTGCTTATCCTGGATAATTATATGGCATCTGGAGCCTTTTGATGCTTGGAACTGCATTTGTTCATTTCTCTCCATACACCCCCAGCCTTGGCCCAAGGCAAACCTTAAGACTGAATTAAGAGATCCAGGAATGGAGCAAGAATGATTCCATCCTGAGTTAAAGGAAGCGAAAAATAAAATGATTTTTTTTTAATATAACATTTTATTGAATAAATTGCTTAAAAACATTGGACGTGGTGAAATCGTTCTGACATATCTTTTTGTCACACATCTTATGATATATAATATATATCTTACATACATTGATACATGTATCTTTATACAACAACAAACAACAACAACAATAATAACAATAACAACAACAATAGCAACAACAATTTTTTGGCAGTCACAGACCAAAACACAAGTACAACAAAAGAAGAACATTAGTCTTGAACAATTGGTCACCAAAAACTTGACTAAGGGGAATTACAGCATTCTCCTCTGATGGTTACAGCTCTTTAAAAAAAATTGGAAACCTGAGAAGTGACAATATAAGAACAAATTACTAACATTGGGTCTAGAAGGGTCTGTTTCAAGGAGAGACAGCAACTTAGATCTGCCTGCGTAAAAGGACATGCTCCACAGTTTCAACCACAGCTCTGTCACAGGGGCATAGCCGCTCATTAATTGGGGGAGCCTCTTAAATCGCCCCTCCAGTAGTGCTGAGGGCAAGACATTAAAGCGAGCGAGGGAGAAAGCTCTTCTATACTTGGGAATGGTTAGAGTGTAAAAATAGGAAGCCATCCTCAGTCCGTAATTATTAAATTGGCTGAAGATCAGAGGGGAGCAAGTTTTGCTAGCTCCGGCTCATAGATATTGCAAGTCAATGTCAACAAGCCGTTGGACGACCCTAAACTGGGCGTCCTTAAGGGCATAATCTCCCAGGGCATCCCCCATAAGAAAATATTTTTTTTTAATATAACATTTTATTGAATAAATAGTTTAAAAACATTGGACAGTGGTGAAATCGTTCTGACATCTTTTTGTCATCTTATGATGTATAATATATATCTTACATAAATTTATACATGTTGTATCATTATACATTTAATTTGTAATATGTAATTAAGTTATAACTGATTATGGTAGATGATATAATGAAGGAAAATTAAAAACAAATTCTTTTGTAGAAAAATTAAGGGTTTTAGCACCTGGGCCAGAGATTTCTTCAAATGTTTGGGCAATTTTCTTGAAAGTAAAAATAAAATAGAAACACTCAGTATGGTTGATCTGCAATCAAGAAGAGTTCTTTAATTTCATACTTAAGATATTAAAGATAAGTCCACGACTTATAACAACAACTGAGGCCAAAATTTTATTGCTAAGCAAAAGAGGGAGAGACTGGATAGTCATTTGTCTGAAATGGTGTAAGGGGTCCCCAAACTTGGCCACTTTAAGACTTGTGCACTTCAACTCCCAGAATTCTCCAGCCACATTAGTCACACAGTCGTTAAGTGAAGCTTTGCTGGCTGGAGAATTCTGGGAGTTGAAGTCCACAAGTTTTTAAGTGGCCAAGTTTGGCGACCTCTGATATAAGGTCTCCTGCTTGAGCAGGGGGCTGGACTAGAAGACCTCCGAGGTCTCTTCCAGTTCTATTTTTTGGGATTGATTTGATTAAGGCAGAAATTTGCAAAGTGAGTTTTGCCCCATTTGATGACTTTTCTTGCCGCATTTGTTAAGTGAAATCACTGCCGTCATTAAACCAGTAACCCGATTGTTAAGTGAATCTGACTTCTCCATTGACTTGCTTGTCAAAAACTCACAAAAGGTGACCCCCCCCCGACCCTGGGACACTGCAGCTGTCATCAATGTCACTTTTTTTCAATGCCGTAGGAACTTTGAATGGTCATTGAACGAACTTTGTAAGTCGAGGACTGCCTGTATTTGCATTCATCTCCATGAGCTGCCTTTTTAATCTGCTTTTCGTTTGGGACGTGCGCATGCTGTCAACTCATAAAAAATTCCTATGCCTGTTTTACTAGTTGCCGTTAAAAAAAAAGGGGGAGGGAGAGGAAATCTGGAAGAGCAGTGCAGTAGTTGGAAAGCGAAAGTACATTCCAACTCTTCTCTCTAAAAGATTGTAACTAAACTACCAGAGTTTTTGCCCGGAAATATATTTAATTGGAGAATCTGATTGATGACACAGCCGGGCTGGGAGTGGGGAAACAGGGTCCCAGGGGACTGTAAATGACGTAGGCCAGAGTTGGCTTCATACAGGGCAGGGACAGTATATTGACTTTAATGAATCCTTGGAAGTTTTTTGAAATTTGGCTTGAGAATCATGATTTAATCAGAGCGATTGCTGGAATCCCGACATATGGGCTGTTTTAGTCTTTCCAGTTCGGGTGGTCTCCTTCGCCGCTGAGAAATTTTGGGGACAAAAATGGGCATTTTCCCCGGAAGCAAACTTCGAGCCCATTCACTCCCTCTCCCTGTAACTTGTTGAGCTGTATAATTAGCATTTTTTTCTTTCTTTCTCCCTACTGTGCAAAGTGTGGATTCCATCTGCGATCTGTGTCGGATTTGACTTTGAGGCGAACAATCTCGTACTCTTTGAATGAGCTGAGCGCCTCCCATTGAGCCAGCTCCTTGCAAGTAAACATGTATTTTTCTTTCTTTTTAATTGCAACTTCCTGGCTTGCCTTTGCAAATAAATGATCTTGGCGACAAAAATAAAAGGGGGGGGGGAGGGAAGCTGGAGACTGGCATTTTTTTGGCTGAATATAAAACAGCTTCATGGACGGGAATGCTAATCAAAAAAAGCAACAGGTATCTGCGGGAGATTTTCCCTAGGAAGGGAACTTCCTTCGTGATTTACCTGTGGGGATCATCCATGTGGAATTATAAGGTTTTTTCCCCCCTGCTTCTTTGCTTTCTCTGGAAGACCGGCTGTCAGGATTCCGGCACTTAACCCCACTTAAATCCTGAGTCTTGAGCCAAACTTCCAAAACTTCAAAAGGATTGATTGGGAGTTATTGCCTGGGTGTAGCCGACTCTGAGCCACATCATTCCTTATCACCCTTGATCCTGGTTTTCCTCCACCTCCTGGGTGTATCCTAATTCATATTCTCCAGTGAGACACATCCATGCCCAGAGTCATCAATTATTATGACTAAGGCTTCATAGACTGTAACTACGCACACGCTTATTTAAAAAACAAGATTTATTTTATTGCAACGCTGGGAATTATTTTCATTCCCAGCCGGTAATGAATCTCAAACAGTCCCCCGAGATAAGCACCCACTTTTCTTTTCTGTGAAGTGCTGCCAATAACAGAAGTATCAAATGAACTCGAAAAAAAACTAACCGAAGTGCAGAGAGCTTCAAGGATGACTCAGGACCGATCAAACTACTTTGCTTCCTGCAAGGATTTTGTCATCTTGGCCTGACCTTTATATCTTAGGGGAGGGCCAATCACTTCCCAGCCTTACTCCCGAGTCGCCCCTTCTGCTTCAGCTGCTCTCGCCTTCTAGCAGCTCTGCGCACATGCACTGGGAACAGGCTCCCTTTGTTCCTCTGCCTCGCTGTTGCCAGACTCCAGAGGCTCCGGGGGACAACACCCCACTCCCAGATGGTCCCGGCCCCATCTCTGCATCGGACGCAGGACCCTCATCCGAATCCTCTCCAGACTCCCAGACTGGTCCCTGTTCTTCCCCACTGTCCGATTCCACTGCCATCTGCACCGGCTGCCAGCAAACCACAACATCCATTAAATTCTCCAGTTAGATATTTGCTCGGCAGAAACTTTGGTCACCCAATTACTATCTTTGTCAATATTTATGGAATGCACTTTCGGTTTGCAAGCTGCCACACTGCTCCCCCTTCCCTTTCTGTTGGTAACTCTAAAAAGACCATAGAAATATTTGATGAGTTGACACCAATATCCCGCCAACATTCAACAGTCCCCTGTATGGGAGGTTTGTACCTGTTTGCTGCACAAACACAAGAGGAGCTTCTGAAATTGGTGCACAGGTAGTCCTTGACTTAACCACCACAGCTGAGCCTGAGCCCCAAAGTTTCTGTTGCTAAGCGAGACACTTTTTAACTGAGTTTTGCCCCTTTTTACAACCTTTCACACCATGCTTGTTAAGTGAACCGCTGCAGCTGTTAAGTGAGTGACGTGTGATTCATTTAGCAGACGGCAGTGGCTTGCTTAACAACCATGGCAGGAAAAAGTTGTAAAAACAGCATGACTCGCCGAACAGCTGCCTTGCTCACCGAGCAAAAATTCTGGATTCAGTTACGTTCGTAAGGCGAGGACTACCTGCATTATGCCTTTCCCAGGAGCTGTCATTGTTCATGTTGGGATGCTGCTGAAATGACGATGCCCAGAGAATGCACAACACACATAACATGGACCACACAGGCACACACCCCATTATGAGTTGAGTTACCCAGAGTAAATGTGCATTTCTTGGAGATAGATACCACATCCTGTTTTCTGACTGATGTGAAAACTTGGGTTTTTTTGAGGGTCCAGGAAATAAAACATCCCCAAGACTCGGTGTTGTGTTGTCGCTGATTGTAGGCTCAAAGCTTGAGGTTAACTGCATGCGGTTCTTGGGGGATACTGAATTGTGTGTATCTGTGTGTGTTGGTTCTGTTCTGCATTGTCCTTAGCCATTATTGGCTTGCCGCTTTCCTAGAAAATGTTAATCATGGTTATCCCCAAAAGCAAGGGAGATTCAAAACTCCCTGTTTTCATTGTATAACCATAATTTGGCAATGGGTACCTGGTTTCTAAGTAGAAAATTATAGCTGCAACTTCTGGTGGCCTCTTTGGTTTTGGAAAAGCTCTTGCATTTTAACGACACTTACAAAAACAATTTTGTTTTGCAAAAGAACAACTTTTTGTGTGTCATTCTTGGACTGCAGGAGTGAGTAGATGAGCATACTTTTCAGCGGGGATACAAAACCGCTACAAAATCACTTCGGGATGATAAATGAAATTCTTAATTATGTTATCAAGATGATGATAATGATGTGTGGAATTATTCTGGAAGTTGAGATCCAAAGGGTTTTCTCCCCTCTTTTGAGATAACTGGTCCTTTTTTTAAAAAAAATCTTGTCTTTGATCATTTCTTATTTTTAACATTTATGGTTTTGTCCTCATTTCCCGGTGGCTGAATAAAAAGCATCCTAAGGATTTTCCAAGCAACAGAATGAGGCTCTGGATCTCTTTAGAAACTGCTAGATGTTTGGGAAATGGCACAAAGCTCTAAAAAGAACAGGTTGGAAGGCAGAATGAGCTGTTAGATAAAATCCTGAACTAATTTGGAGGTGAGAGAACAGGGGAGACAAGAGGAAGAAGAAAGGAAGAGAACTGATAGGAGCAAATTGGTTTCCTTTTTGTTTTCAGATATTGATACCTTTTGCTAAAATTTGATTAGTCTTTGCAAGTTGCTTTCTGAGGGAAGGGAGGAAGGGAGAGAAGGAAGGAAGGAGAACACAACTGAATAAAGAGAGAGGGAGGGAAGAAAGGAAAAGAGACAGAGGAAGAAAGAAGGAAGGAAGGAAGGAAAAGAGAAAGGCAGAAAGAGTCAGAGAAAGATAGGAAAGAAACAAAAAGAAGGGAAGAAAATATACTTATCACTGAATAATGTGCTTTTTGGAAGCTGGGATCTTGGAAAGACCATTTTTGAACGATGTTCTCTTGTTTAGTTGACTCTTTGTTCCAAATTCTCCAGGGTCCCAAACTGGAAAAGACTAGAAATTGTCTAAAAATATATAATGCAGATCTAACTTGGTTTACCTAACCTCATTTTTCTCAAAGTGGCACACAGCTTGTCCTTTTTCTGAGGCTGGAAAAGAGAAATGATTATAAAAGAGCATACCGACTTGAGTGCGCTGTACAGGCAGTCCTTGACTTACGACAGTTCATTTAGTAACCTTTCAAAGTTACAACATTACTGAAAAAGTGACTTATGACCGTTTTTCACACTTACAACCGTTCCATAGTCCTCCTAATCACGTGATCAGAATTCAGAGGCTTGGCAAATGGCATGTTTTATGACTGTTGCAGTGTTCGGAGATCACGTTTTGCAATCCTGTGACAAGCAAAATCCATGTCTCTTTCTCTCTGTCTCTATCTTTCTGTCTCTCTTTCCCTCTCTCTTTCTCTCTCTTTCTTTCTCTTTCTGTCTCTGCCTTTCTGTCTCTCTCTCGTTCCCTCTCTGTCTCTCTCTTTGAGACAGTCCCTCTGTCTCTCTCTCTCTCCCTGTCTCTGTCTCTCTTTCTGTCTGTCTCTTACTCTCTCTCTTTCTCTCTCTCTTTCTCCCCCCCCCCGTCTGTCTGNCCCCCCCCCCCCCCCGTCTGTCTGTCTGTCTGTCTCTCTCACTCTCTCTCTCTCTGTTCCCGCCTCCCCTTTTTGTGTGTTCAGAATTGTGTCATTCAGACAAGGGCCCTGCCCTACCGCAAGGCGCATTGCGTAAATTTCAGCCATGGCTCCTCACAACTCAACAGACTGGGAAGGCAGATGGGGAGTGGGAGCAGAGAGAAATGGCTGGCTTGATGTCCCATTTGTGCCTTCATGGGTGACACATTTCATCACAAGTCAGCAAGCTCTCCTTCCCCCGCAAATAATGTCTTTCAGTTACTGCTTGTGGTAAACTCTGTGTGTGTATGTGTGCATGTGTGTGCACGTGTGTATGTAGTGTGTTTCCTTGCTACCTGCTTTCCACACACACACACACACAACTTATGTTTCCTCGCCATTGTGCACTGCTTTGTCACCATGGAGCTGATGCACAGATGGGCAGGAGAAACTGCAAGATTTTTCCCGTTTGTTGGACTGAGCTGTGGCCCTGCAGTTGTAGCACACACAAACACACTCCCAGAGAAGTCCCTTCACAGAAAGAAAGAAAGAAGGAAAGAAAGAAAGAAAGAAAGAAAGAAAGAAAGAAAGAAAGAAAGAAAGAAAGAAAGAGAGAGAGAGAGAGACTGGGCTAAAGTCACCCAGATGGCTTTCATGCCTAAGATGGCACTAGAACTCACAATCTCCTGGTGATTGGCCCAAAGTTACCCAGCTGGGTTTTTGGCTAAAGCTGGGACTAGAACTCACAGTCTTGTTACTCGCCTGGTGCCTTAACCACCAGGCCAAACTGACATGTCTAACCAGACTTCATTTGAGGTCCACCAAATTTTCCAGTTTGGGGCCTTAAAAAGGACTAGAACTAAGGCGCTATCCAATAATTCCCAATCCAGATCTCAATTAGTTTTACAACAAATGAGGTATTTTGTTTAGTTTGTTGTTTTGGGGGACACGGTGCAAAGCAAGTATTTTTCCCTCCCTACATTGTAGAATATCTCTCTCTCTCTCGTTATCTCATCTCTCCTCTCTCCATCTCTCCATCGTCGGGTCCGTCTTCCTCTCGTCGTCTCATCAAGTTCTCGTCCACATCTCTCTCTCTCCGACTCCCCTGCCCTGCGACCTCCTCCTCCCTCCCTCCTCCTCCCCTCCTCACTCCCGAAGAACTAGTTTCCAACCTTTCATTCAGGATTTGTATGTTGCCTAGGGAAAATAAAAAAAAATCTGAAGCCGCTCAAAAAGAAATCAATATGGAATGCATAATTAAAAGGTCTCTTTTCAAATCAACATAGGGGCACATGGTCGCTCAGGTGGCTAAGGAATGCTGAGGCTTGTCGATCAGTAACAAGGTCGGGCAAGTTTCGATGGTTCGAATCCCCCACGCTGGCGTCACAATGGACTGAGCTCCCCAAATTTTGTCTTGTCCAGCCTTTCCTGCGCAAACCTTAGCAGTTCGAAAGCATGTAAAAAATGCAAGTGGAAAAACAGGGACCTTTTGGTGGGGGGAGAACAGTACATTCCAATGCGCCTTTGGTGTTTAGTCATGCCGGCGCAGCATGACCACAGAGACGCTCTTTGAAGGCAGTGGTGGCTCTTCGGCTTTGGTGACGGAGATGAGCACCGCCCCTACAGAGCAGCAACAACGACACCAGCACAGACTGTATGTGCGAGGGAAGCCTTTACCTTTACCTTTTCATTTCAAGCCTGCAAAAGTTGGGATTGTCATTCTGCAAGGGGGAGGAAGGTGGGAGCAGGGAGCCTTTTCCACGAGCTGAAGTGTAATCTTACTAATTGGGATGCGGCCAGGGCCTCTGCAGTTCACAGAAAGTTTGCACAGTGGACTCCGGGCCGGAAAGTTCCTTTCCCTCTTGTGTTTTTCATTAACGGATGAGCAGTAAGCCCACTTTGTAGTTTCCTAACCTGTAAAGCATTTCCATCCTATTCCTTCCCATCAGAGGGTAACTTTTCCTTTAGCAAAACACATTTTTTCTCTGCACATAAAACACTGGCCTTGTAAAACACTTGAAGTGTCAATACCACTTTATTAACACCTTGGTAAAACCACAGCTGATACTACTGCATTCCAGTTTTGGTTGCCACAAACTGCAGTGGTCATAAGTGTGAAGAATGGTCCATAAGTCACTCTTTTCAGTGCCATTGTAACATTGAACAGTCACTAACTGAACTGATACAAGTTGAGGACTACCTGTAATATTAGACTTATATTTAACACACTGTGTCAAATCCACAAATTATGACATAGCTAATAAACCACAATTAAAACACCTACACACACCCTTGGTTTTCATGAGATGTGAATACACTTTAGTGAATTCCGTGGCTCATCATAATCAGTTGTGACTTTGAATGTTTTGCTAAGAGACCAGTCATAAATCAAGGACTACCTATATATTTATCTCCAAAATACTTTTTTTTTAAACTAAGGGTTGAAATGAGGGGTTTTTGGTGCTCTCTGAGCTTGGTTGTTTCCTTGCAGAGGTTTTATTACGAAAACTAGATAACATCAGTGCTTGATGATGTTACCTAGTCAGGTAATGAAACCCAACCAGTTTTGATTGCCATGATGTAAAAAAGACTGTAGAAGGAGTGCAGAGAAGAGCAACCAAGAGGATTAGGGGGCTGGAGGCTAAAGCATACAAGGGATGGTGGCAGGAACTGGACCTGGCTAATCTAGGGAAGAGACGGATCAGGGGAGACAGGAGAGCAGTGTTTCAATCTCTCAGGGGCTGCCCCAAAGAAGAGGGAGTCAAGCCATTCTCCAAAGCTCCTGAAGATAGGACAAGAAGCAACAGGTGGAAACTAATCAAGGAGAGAAGCAACTTAGAAATAAGGAGGAATTTCCTGACTGTCAGAACAATTAATCAGTGAAAAAATGCAAGTTTTTAAGAAGCGATTGGACAGCCATTTGTCTGAAATGGTCCAGAGCAGGACCCCCCAAACTTGGCAACTTTAAGACTTGTGGACTTCAACTCCCAGAATTCTCCAGCCAGCTCTGCTGGGAATTAAAGTCTACAAGTCTTAAAGTTGCCAAATTTGGAGATCCCTGGTCTAGGATTTCCTGCCTAAGTAGGGGGTTAGACTAGAACAGCGGTCGCCAACTGGCGGCCCACTGGTAGGCCATGAGAAAAGTTTGGTGGGCCGCAGAGAAATGTGACCCGCAGAGCAGCCCCCAAAGCAATTAATCCAGGCTGCGCAGAAACACAAGGCTGTGCCACCCACATGGCCCACGGGAACCCTCCCCACCCATTCCCTCCTTACCCGGCAAACTTGTCTGCTAAGTTGCTATTTTTCTTTTTCTGCTGTGCCGGGAGATTTAGATTAGCTAGGAAGCAGGAAAT
>BHFT01039217.1:0-21687 GCA_004320025.1 Laticauda laticaudata
TCTTTGCATCCGTTGGTTCAATGTGACATGGGCTTTAATTCTTGAATAGCAATAGCACTTAGACTTATATACCGCTTCACAGTGCTTTACATTCCTCTCTAAGTGGCTTACAGAGTCAACATATTGCCCCCAACAATCTGGTTCTCATTTTACTGACCTTGGAAGGACGGAAGGCTGAGTCAACCTTGAGCCAGAAGCTGGCATTATGACTATGAATTATGGTTCCATATCCTTAGGTACTCTAAATAAAACTTATTTATTTATTTATTTATTTATTTATTTATTTATTTATTTATTTATTTATCATATGGCATATCATACATGAACTAGCAATATAAATTAACAATTCAACTAGATTAGTAGAACCCAATAAAATATAAATGTTAAAAAGGTTTATGTTCAAATATCAATATCTAGGCCATTGAAGTGCAGCATCATTTTTATTAAAAATCCAGATACTGGACCTATATCTGGAAAAATCCAGATATAGGCCCTCAGCTTATAGCCTGCCACAATGTGATCTACAATTTGACATGGGCAGTCACACTGAGGGGAGGATACTATGCCCCCATTTATACAGAGCATCCTGGCAGATGCTATGTGAGGTACAAATCTTATTCAGGATTGTCCATTGCTATATGGTAGTTCAAAGCCTGGCACCATTTTTGTGGGGTCATTTATATGTCTCCCTATTACTGGACATTTAGTGACCCATTTCTCTCTTCATTGAGAATTGATGTTAAAGCTGTTGGGCAGATGTTGGCAAGTGCCAGTGGAGACATTGAGTCCTCCTGCTGATAAATGAGGAAAGCCAGCAGGCACCGGTAGGAGTGAGTTGTTGATATTTTTTCTGTGTTCTCTCACTTGGGCATTTTGCCAAGGCAACATATATTTTCATATACTATGTCTGAAAGCAGAATTGAATCACATTTATGGGCAAAGATCTCATTTTCCATAGTGAAGAACCTGTGATTAAAAAGTCAAAGCTGGTGGAATACTGATATAAATACTTCATCATGAAGCAGATATGGGAATCAATAAGATAAGTTTCCTTGGGTTTATCCTAACTGGATAGGTCTGTTAGAGTAGACTGTGTCTTGCTTTGTAAGCTGATCTCATCTGGGGTGAATTGAGTAGACAGTGAGTAGACAAGATTCTCTGGGATATCAATGCCACCATTTGTAAACTGGATATTTGCCGTATCCACTTATTCCTAATAACCCATACATTCAGTGTAGAGTCAAGTTGTTCCTGGGATATTTCTCTGATTCTTCATCAATCTGTTATGAACATTGCTGATATGTTAATTTTATATGACCTGTACATGTACATATCTCACTAGAGTTCCAACTTCCATCCAATGCTAGTTTGGGTATTAAGGGGTAACCCATAAAAACAATCATGACAAAGTTGTATCAATGCATGAGTGGCTCTTAAACAATTTAGCTTTTCATTTTATGTTTTATATATCTGGACATTTCTACAAGGTTGTACAGTTCCATTTTCGTTGACAGACTAAAGTACACGACAGGGCTAGTTGTGAAAAATCTGCTCTAATGTGTTTCTGCAGCCCTAATGTTCTCTGCAACTGTCCTTTTATGGATACTACATTTTATATATACTACAATTTGTTAGCATACCCTTTCTTTTCATAACATTTGCAAAGTTGTGTTACAATTTGTACCATTGGAAAAGCTATCTGTTCAGCTTTATATACATTTTGTTTCCTGTAAGTTTGGAGGTATTAATCTATATTGAAACAACCACATTAACTAGCATATTTTCTGGAAACAAATAATTTTATTTGGCTTCAAAGCAATAGAATTTACTTTAAGTATAAATTGTTCTTCAATACTCAGATTAATTGATTTTAATTATATTTTAAATCTGCTAAATGAATTTGAAATGTATATATTTTAAAACATTTGGGAGCATGAAATAATTGGGTTGTAATCTTTTTGGAGCATATTAGATAACATTGTTTAAGTCAGATGTATTTCCTAAATGTATTTTTTTCATCTTTCAAAACATCTGCCTCAGATGCAGGTCCTTCCTTTTCAGTTATCTGGTTTATTTACTTTTCAGTTATCTGGTTACCAAAACTCAGAAATGGGTTATAACAAAAAATAGGAGCTTTGCATGCAATTAGAAGTATCAGCAAGGCATCTTAGGATGGCAAAATGCACAATATGTTCACGTCCCGAAGTCTAATCATTTTTCTTTCCATGTTTCATTCCTCACTGGACACTATTCTAGAAAGACAAAAATGAAAGGACAAAATTCTCCAACATTGTTTGCTGTCACTTTTAACAATGTGCTGCTGATTCTGGACAACGTCACGCTATATGAATTTAACCTGATATCTGGTAGATATAATGTAATAGCTCACATTATGTGGGTATGGCAAAGGCAGGAAGATATGCCGTGGCTCTTGAAAGCTCTTCAGAATGAGATGTTTTCAATCATATCTCCTTACATACCTGTCCTTTTCTTGAGTAAGAAATTTTGACATTGCTGGCAGTAACAACACTGGGTATAAATACTTGGCATAATTTTGCAGTCTATCTTGTCCATTCAGGTTCAGACATTTCATTTTCATGACAAGCCTTGACTGGATTTTTTAAAATGGTTACCACTTTATTTGCTCATATAAGGCCACCCAACTCTGTAACAACTCTAGATGAAAATTCTAAAAAAAAATACAGATAAACCCCCAAATTCTGAATTCCCTCCACAACAGTTTGAAAATCAGGTAGCACAGAAGACCACCACTTCTTTTAACCCAAGCTCTGAGAGAACAGCCTTCCTCCAGTAAATTCTTCTCTTTTTTGTTAGTCTAATAAGTGTTTTATCTTCTTGTAAAGCAAAATAAGCAGCCAGGCTACTGATGAATGTTCCTGAGAACAGTTCTTCATATTGGCAAGACTCCACTTCATCCTCCCGCTGCCAAATCCTGCAAAGATCCCTTGGGACTACTTAAAGCGATTGCTTTCTTCTGGTGGCATTTTCATTTTCTCTGGAATGGGGCTAATGAACCACGTTCAAAGACACTTCTCATCCAAGTGCACATTTTGTTGGTATTATCTCAGGCTTGCTTTCTCCAGTAATTTCAAAGTGAAGTTCAAGTAGCCAAGAATCGTCTGGAAGGTTCTGCATGATAAAAAAAAAAAAAGAGATCATGTTTCCTTTTTGGAAACCAGTGGCTAGTTCATCTCTTAATCTGGAGAACAGAAACTGCCAATGAGGTCTCCAGAAGCTAAGTGGAAAATTTTGGACATCTCACAGTGTTGTTGTGAGGAAAATAGGATGAGGAAGAAGTATTATGTATCTTCACTGCCTTGAATGATTTATAAAAATAATAAAGGTGGAATAAAAATGTAATCAATCAATCAATCCATCAATCAGTCATGTTTCACTTTTGATTAGACATATGATCCCCTGTCTATTATTTGATGAAGTTTTTCTGAAAGTACTTTTATTTCTTGCCTCACAATGAAAGCACAACACAATGTATCATTGTGTTAAATTGAAGAAAAAAATGAAGTAAATTATACCAACAACAAAACTGGTGGGTCCTTTAAAAACAAGGAGTTTAAACACTTTAAACATCAGTCACAAATGATGCCTGAGAATAATTTTCACAATTAGGATGGTTTTATTTTCCATGTACAGAGGTCTCAGAGATGAAAAAGGTTTTGGGCGGTTTTACTTTGACAGAGATGATTTTTTTCTGATACTCTGGCTGAAAGTCATCCAGTATTTTAATGGAACTAGTAGCTTAAGCTCTACTAGAAAGCAAACAGGGAGCCAATATGTTGTTTTGTACATTTAAAAAAAATGAATTCATGAAAAAATCTAGATAGTGAGAATCTGCCTTGAAGTTGTTCTTTGAAGGGGTACCTGAAACTGGGTCAAGTGATGCCAGCTGCTATTTGTACATTGATTTTCTTTCTTTTTTTTTTCCTATGGAAGAAAGATATTCGAACTATTGTGTGTCTCGCCCTCTAGACTGTCTCCATATATACGAGTTCATTTTAGTTTTTATTAGGGATACCTCAGTTATGGGGCCTGAACATTTCTGGATGTGCTTATGGTGTAACAAACCGTTACATGCATCTTTTCTCCATTTGTTTCAGTTTTAAGTTGTGCAGTGGGTACACACACATATGAAAAATGTAGTGCATGTGAGGGCCTATGAAAATGCTGTAGAAACAAATAACAGACAATTAGAACCCAGAGGGTATCATTTTAGACTGTTGCCAATAGATGGCAGCAGCAGCTTTGGAAACCTAAAGATGTGCTCCCTGATGAACTAATAAATGTGGTCTTCTCCCTTTTTGCATTCACTTCTGAAACATTTAACCCATGTTTGGAAGCCAAAACAATATGGATAATGTTAAACTAGTTGATTAATCCAATGTCCTTAGTTTTTCTTAAACTGAATCATGCAAAACATAAAGATATTAAAATTAACTTTATTGCCAACTTTAATTTCCTTTCTGTAGATTTGGGAAAGCTATTTCTGCAAGTTAACGGAGACTGAAAACAATGTAGTTTTCTGAAAAAAAAATATTATTGTGGGATGTTTCAGCATGACAAATATATGGATAGAGACAACATTCCTCATTGAATACCCTGGTGATGCACTGCAATTGTTTAGATCGGAATTGGGCAATATTGGGATGGTCTGGAGCCTCAACTCCACTTTCTGAGCTCCCAGAAGGCCACAGAGTGGTCATGTGATGATGTTAGGATATCACAGAAAGGGGGTGAGATGAAATATTTTGTAGGAAGATGGGTCAGATGAGATAGTAATATATCCCACTTCTACAATCGGCTTAAATTCTGTAGAAGGGCATCAAATTGTGTCACTTTGGACATTCTGCTGGTCAGTTTTTATGATGTAATCCATGAATCTTGGGGTAAAAATGGGACCCAGATATGCAAATAAAAGCATTTTGCAAAAGATTGAGGATGAACTAATGTGAAAACTTCCTGTGATTAATAGCTTTCACCGTGTGGATCGTTGCCTTTGTCTCCTGAGAAAGCCAAGAGTGTTTTAGCAATTGCATATTAAGTTAGTAGAATTTGCATTAGAATTTGCATTATCCTAAGCATATGCCCACAGATAGGTGGCAATGTTGACTTATTTTGGCTCCTTCTTGAATGGGAAGCAACAGAAAGTTCAGGGTTGTAGGGAAGATAAAAACATCCCCCACGCCACACAAAAAAGTTGTGAAGAAGGCCATGGCAAATAGTGCCCATATTTCTAAAGCTATATGGACGTTTACATACACAGTAGGCACTAGGAGACAAGGAGGCATAATGGTTAGAGTATTGGCTGAGGAATGGGTGGCCGAGACTTCAGTTTAATTTCAGCATAAGAAATTCATTCCCCATCTCTCTCTCTCAGCTCTACCTCTCAGGGGTTGTTGTAAGGAAATATAGGTGGGAAGAGTGAGAGTATGCGCTTCTTTTTCTGAAAGTATTTTTAAAAGCTATTACATTCATTATTTCTATTGGACTGTATCCTTTACCTAAATGTGGTTTGGAGCTTTTATTCTAAGTACATATCTCAGATCAAAATCCAGTTGATTGAAAGACACCATCACTCTGTAAAATTGAATTACATTTATTGCTGTTGACAGGGGTTTCTAAAAGATTGGAATCTCTTATTGACCAGAAAGAAACATGCTCTGAAGGAAAAACTAACCCTTTAAAAAGAGAGGGAAAGAAAGAAAGAGAGAGAGAAAGAGAGAGAGAGAGAGAGAAAGAAAGCAAAAGAGAAAGGAAGGGAAGGAGAAAGGAAGGGAGGGAGGGAGCAAGGAAGGAAGGAAGGAGACCTTAATAGGGGAAGCTGATAACATATTTCTGGAGAGAGATATATATCCTATTGCTTTGGCACCTTTCTTGGTTTCTTCTGAGTAACTGGGAGAAAGAAAGGTAGTGAGACATGACTGACATGAATTGGTCATAAAATTCTATGAACTAGGGCACAACATAGAACAGTGCTTTCAGATGGCTGGCTGTGACCTAACAATGAGGCACCAACATAAAGCTTTTAGCTTCCACCAAAGCCCAACTGTATCCCAGTTAGTTTTCTCATCAAGTATTTTGTGGTAATCTTTTAGATTTGGGGTTCTCAAACAAGCAACAGAACAGGAAGCTGCTATAAATAAATAAGATTGGGGTGTTTGGCTGATATATTTTTTCATAAGAATTCAACTTCGTTATAAAAATGAATCTGGAGTCATGCAAGGAGCTTAAAAATGGCTCACTTTTCATATAGAATATTTGACTACATTTGTCTTCATTTGTGATACAATTTAGGTTACATACAATCTAACAAAGGAGATAAATCTTTGTAAATAACAGCAATTCTGAAGTTGTTGCAAAAGGATAGAACAAGGAAAGCAAAAAAGTTTTCTTTCTCAATTTAGAGGCAGTCTATGTCTGCAAACTGATGCTGGAATAAAAATATTACCATTCTTGAGAAATGTTTGAAAAACAGTAGGAATTGTCCCTTACAATAGTACTGAACAAGGAGATTAATGGCCAGTTCTTCAAATTATAGTTGAAGTAGGATCTTTGCGATCATGTGATTGTAATTTGGACAGTTCACATCTGGCGTGCAGTAATGATGGTTGTTGCATCCAGAGGTCACATGATTGCCATTTCTCATCCCAGCCACCATTGTTAACTAAGAACTATCTCTACCTCTACTGGTCCATACTGTTTCTACTCTTTTGAATTTTGCAAATTGTTAATAACCTGGTTGTTTTTCCAGGATACAGGTTGAGCACCTTTGGTTTTTGGTTCTCCTTTTAGTCTGACTCACACTGTTATGCTGTACTTAGAGGAAGATTGAAAGCCTGTCTTTCTTGAATTTTTGTTATGGAAATTTTGAAGCTCTTACAGTAGAAAGGTTTGGTAACCATGCCATCCTAGGTAAACAGGACTTTTTGAGTTTTGTGTTATATTCCTATATAAGTCATTGTGTTAAGAGCAATTGTAAGAGGAAGTCTGGGCTCCTCCAGTAACCACTTATATTTATGCGATTGCTTCTACTACCACCCAACCACACAACATTTTTAATAAGTTAATTTTTTACCTCTTCTTCTCCCCACAGTTCTTTCGTCAGAATATATATACATATATACATATTTGTTTTCGCAGATTTTCATGGGTACAGATATGCAGGTTTTGGCATGTTTGGGTCTTTTCCCGTGTAAGATTGAGTCTTTTTCTGTGTAAGATTGGGTCCTTCAGATGCATTAAAAAATGGATTTTGAGTCTGAACAGGGAATGAGCAGGGATGTCCTTTGCTATATCACATTCCATGTCTGTACAAGGGAAAAGACACAGAGAAAGGATAATCCACATTTTCTTCTGCCACAATATTTGGTCACTATCAGGAGCTATTAATTTGTGCTTCATCATCTTCATTTCTTTCTTCCTTTCCATTCATTTGGTTGATTTTTGAAGCCTAAAATATGCAATGTATAAGATAAACTTTTCCCTTAGATTTGTGGCTTCCCTTCAGATTATTTTTGTTCCATTCCACAGAAAATAATTTTAACTTTGACGGAGGAAGGCAGAAGCCACATCTTACTGCTTTCTGCAAAGCTGCTGATAATGGATCTAGTGTGTTCTGGTGATAGCTAGTCAGCACTTTGAACCAATAGATCTAATGCTGCAATTTGAAGATGATGATCCTTCTGTTTGTTAACAGCAGAAAAGCAGATGAGCAGGTCATGGATCAGTATTGCAGTCTGGGCAGTAAGTTTTATCTCTGTTATTTCATGTTGCATGCATGTTGCTTATGGTAATGTAATCATATTTACAGTATGTGACCTATATATATTCAGGCACTCCTGTATAAACAATAATTCTGGGGGAAAGCAAAAATAGATTTCTTTAGACTCCCTATAATTGAAAGAAAATGTAGCATTTGCCCATCACTAGAGATTTTTTAATGTATATAGGTGCAAAGGAATACTTAATAGAACACAGATGAGACTGCAAGACCAGGAAGTAAATGGGGCCACTACACAATAGCAACAGCACTTAGATTTATGTACCACCTCACAGTGCTTTTACAGCTCTCTCTAAGTGGTTTACACGGTCAGCATATTGCCCCGAACAATCTGGGTCCTCATCTTACTGACCTCAGAAGGATGGAAAGCTGAGTCAACCTTGAGCCTGGTGAGATTCGAACTGCCAAATTTCAGGCAGCCAGCAGTCAGTGAAAGTAGCCTGCAGTACTGCATTCAAACCACTGAGCCACCTTGGCTCCTCCTCAATCCACAAGGATTCTGGTGTTCAGGAAAAAGGAGGTGTGAGAAAGGGACAAAGTACAAATTATATACCAGAAATATTTTATAGACTTTCAATACACTGCCACATTACTTGTCTAGCAATGAAAATCTTTCTAGAAATCCAAATAGTTGTTGTAGCCTGAGTTTGTAAGATCACAGATCAGGAGCCTGCACAATTAATTCAGTATTTGAAACAGAGTTTACATCAACTAGGAGCAGTCTTGCAAGTTACTTTCCAATCCTGTTCTCTGTTAAAGAAGTTTTCAAGTGTGTGTGTGTGTGTGTGTGTGTGTGTGTACATGACCACCTTTAGATCTGCTACTGAACATGAACTGATCATGGCAGAAAGGCCAGCTGAAAAAGTTCCCCATAGATAACCTGGTGTTCTTCATTCCAAATTAAGCCCCTGTCACACAGCACCAACGGATGGAAAGAGGATGTAAAACGGAGAGAAACACTTGCCATCCATTGGTTACCAAGAGCGATGCATCCGTTCTGTACTCACTGCGTGCGTTTTGACATACTCTCTATTCCATCCAGCATGCCGTCGCACTGACATTCATGCCGCTCACAAAAAGTTTGAGCTGCACAAAAACTTTTTGAGCAGAAAAATGTATCCAATGCAATCCTTATAATCTGGCTACGCATACCAGGGAACATCTGTTATTAACGTCCGATCCGTCATCTGTTACGCATCCACTATATACGCTAGGGCATCCCGCTGCGCATATGCGCAACTCGCATCCGCTCCAGCGAAAAACGGACACAGGGAGGAAGCGAAACGACGTGGAATGGACACGCAGCGTTAGTAAGCACGGACGTAGAAAGGAGTGAAAGTGATGCAGGCTCACGTACAAAGCATTAAAATGGAAAAAACGTTCCGTATAGGGGACGTATCGCTCAGATATTTAGGATGTCTGGAGAATGCCTAGAGGTGGCAAAAGGACAATCTAGCGGAGAAACTATATTTCCTACAAAAAGTGGGGAGGAATAATCACACTGGATCTCACTTTCATTCCAGCGCGTCCTGCTGTGCAGACCTCTTCAGCCTTGCATCTTTGCTCTTCGCTCTTCCACAGCATCCTTCATCTCCACCATGGACTCATCAACCACACTCCTTTTTGTAGCCGCCATGCAGGTTCTACACCAGTTGCGAAGCCCTCTACAGGGCTCTTTCACCTGTCCTAGACGCAAAAGAAAAGGAGGCGATCCAAGAAGTGCTTTGTTCCGAAGATGGATCGCGGAGAAGAGCCGAGTATGGGACTGTGTATACAAGCTGACGAGTGGAGCTGAGGAACGAAGACCTCGTCGCATTTCCCAGAACTTCATGGATGCCGCCAGCCATGTTTGATGAAGTTGTGGAGCGGCTGAGACCGCAGGTTGACCAAGGCAACACCACTTCCGTCCCAGCTGGGACCTCTGGCGGTGAAGGTGGCATTGACTCTGCACCACTGGCCTCTGGGGCCACGTACAGGAGCATGCAGTACGGCTGGAGGGTGCCACACAACACTCAGCATTGTGGTCAGAGAAGTGGTGCAGGCCATCATCAGAAGAATACCTGGAAGAGCTCCTCCAGTGTCCCTCCACTGAAGAAGGCTGGAAGAAAGTCTGCAGAACAGTGGCTTATCAGAAGGGGAACTTCCCCCACACCATTGGAGGCCATAGATGGGAAGCACGTGGGCCTGCAAAGCTCCAGCCAAGTCGGGTTCCACTTATTTTCAAACTACAAGGGCTTCTTCAGGCATCATCCTCTTCGCACATGGTCCATGCTTGAGCTACGAAGTTCATGTACAATCGATAGCTGAGGCAATGGCTCATCTTCAGATGCCCAGGATATCAACCGCCAGTCTCCTCAAGGAGGGGCTGGAACGCCAACCTCATCTTTGGCTTCCCAGATCTAGACCCCCTGCCCAACGACACACAAATGTGCCCTACTTCTCGATTGGGGGATGAACGCCTTCTCCCTCAGAACCTACTCATTGAAGCCTACACTTCCAGATGCCTCACCCGTGAAGAGAGGATTCTCAACTACAGGCTGTCCAGGGCAAGGCGGGTGGTGGAGAACGCCTTTTGGCATCCTGGCCAAAAGGTTCCGGTACGTTATCACCACCATGCCAGCATCGCCCAGAGACCAATGAGGAACAGTGCGTGGAAGCTTGCGTGCATTCCTGGCACAATCTCATGCACACGCCGCTACCGCAGTGTTGCAGAAGCAGCTCATGGACCTCCAACAGGCAATGGGGGACATGGAGCCTGGTTGAATGGAGGCAAGGGCGAAACTGATAGATACTGTAGATGTGGCAAGTGCCCCAAGAGGAGCTTCACAGTGAAGGAAGAAGCAGCGCAACCTCCTGAAACACTGGGTGCAACTCCCGAGCTGGAGCAGTGGAGGTGGCAAGACAGCATGGTGTAGAGATGGCTTAATGGATGCGTCCTCTTCAGCCTGTCTGATCACACTGATGAGATTGTGCCATGTATGTTGAGTGGTGCCCTAACAATGAACAGGACATTTAATAAAGAATTGTGTTTATGTTGAAATGTGTTGTGGAATGAATGATTAAAGTTGTTATTGATAAAAAGGGCCAAGGAGTGTGGCACCTGGAGGGTGGACGCATACAGTCCACTGACTGACTTGCTAAACTGGAGGCTTATTCTACTCCCCACGTTATCACCCAATCCCACAGGTATCTCTGCCCATGATCCCACAGCCTATACACGTATCCCACAGTACCTGCCCATCCCACTGCTATCCTAACCCAAACCACAGCTATTAAGCCCATAACCCAAGTATCACCTGCCCATCCCACTGCTATCTTCTTATCCATCCCACAGACATGCAAAGCCTTAAACCATTTCTAAAAGTTCCACCAAGACTTTATTGACTAAAAGAACTGAACCAAGTGTGTGAAGCAAAGAATAAACTTTATTAATAACAAAGTATAAAAGCAAAATGACCCAAGAAAAAGTGTCCCAAGCAAAGATAAAGTCAACAGGTAGCACCGCAGTCTCTGGCACTCTTCTCAGTCACTCTGAGCGTGCCCATCAGTCTCAAGGGTGAAGGGTCCGGGTGCTGTGAAGGTGGCTGGCTGCTGGAGTGCTGGTCTGAGGTGCCATTGGGGTGCCCGGCCCCGAGAGGACAACAGGGGATGGTGTGTGGGAGGAAGCTCTCAGAGAGCTGGGCTCAGTCCTGTGATGTTGAGAGCCCCATTCCTCCATGACATGGGTGTCAGGTTCCAAGACCGGAGTGACAGATGTTCTGAGGGCCGGGCGTGGCTGTGGGGGTGGAGGAAAGGAGGAGTGTAGTGGGGCTGTCTGGTCTGCCGGTGAAGGCGAGGTGAGGCCGTGGTGGCATCTGTGGTGTGGGTGGCATCTGTGGCATTCGTGGCATCTTGGCAGGGATCGGTGCGAGATCGGTGGCATTCGAGTGAGAACCGCTGATTGGGGGCGTGTACTGGGAAGAAGGCCTTGCCTGTGCGCTGGCTTGACTGTGGGTAGCTCGTGAGCCTTGAGGTTAGGGTTGGGGGCACTGCTGGAAAAGCCGTTGGAAGGGCTGTGACATCACCTGGGGTAGAGGAGCAGACCTGGACTGGGTCAGAGCAGGTTCAACTGGGCCTGGAGGCTATGTGCAGAAGAGCCGGGGATCCTGTCCTTTATCAGCCTGGTACTGTGCATTACGGGACAATGTCCACTTGAGGGTCGTGGTTGTGACGTAGGTGAGAAGGGCTTGAAGATGGTATGTCGGTGTGTAGCAGCGTGAGAGAGGAGATCTGGCGCTGCTTTTGATTGGTGGTCCCTGATCTCCAGCAGGACAGTGTGGCTCTGCGCCTCCCAGTCTGGCTCTCTGCCCTGCTTTCTGTGGAGGTGGAGCTGGGGGGTGGATAGTGGGTTGGTCTCTGGTGGAAAGTGCGCCTCTCCTTGCTCCCACTAGCATCAGGGGGTCCTCCACACGTCTCCGCCATGGGAGTGCAGCTGTCATGGGGTCTCCATCGTGGGACGCTCGCAGACAGATACCTGCCTGGACACAGGAGCTGACTCTTGGCCAGATAGAGGACTGGGTCTCTGCGGGCTGCCTGAGAGAGAGGGTTGTCAGAGGGGCTGCTCCTCGGTGGCGGATCTTCCCCTCCAAGAAGCTTGCACTTGGCCATCATGTTAGGTCTCTGACTGGTCCATCAGCTTGACCGTGGCCTGGCCAGATTTCTTGAGGTGCAGCTTCCTGTTCAGGTGTGCATGGTGCTTCCACCACCCAAGGAGGACCTCCGAAGTGTAGCCCAGGCCTCTCTGCTTCTCTATCAAGCAGCCTGCTCTTCCTCTTGTGGTCTCGATAGAGCCTGTGTCCCTTCTGCCATAGGTACTCGTTCTCTCCCTCAGCCATTCGAGCACCTCATCCTCGTGTTCCTCTTCGATGGAGTATTGCCTCCTCTCCTGTTCTCGCGTATGCCCTCTTCCTCCTCTGGCAGGGCATCTGGGCCCTCATCAGAGGGGCTCGAGGTTTAGGGCTGGCTCCACCACACCAGCAGCAGCAGCAGGCAGCAGCAGCAACAACAACAACAGTAGCAGCAAAAGCAGACGCAGCAGACCAGCAGCACCAGCAGGACCGAGAGCAGCACCAGCAGAGTAACACCAGCAGAAGCACCAGCACAGGAGCACACCAGCAGAGTAAGCACCAGCAGAAGCACCAGCACCAGGAGCAAGCGCCAGCAGAGTAAGCACCGAGCGAGAATAACGCCAGCACCAGGAGCAGCAGCCAGCAGAAGCCCAGCATCAGAAGAGTCAGCCCAGCAGCAGAGCCCCAGCAGAAGCAGAGTACAGAGGGCCAGGGGGTGGGATGGTGGGATGGTGGCCCTGTCCTTCTTGCCAGGGCTGGCAGCAGATGGCAGAGGCTTCCTCTCTTCCCCATGGTTGTTGGCTGGAGCTGTGTCTGGCAGCAAGGTCTTTCCTGCTGAATGGTGACGCCTGCTTGCGAGCTTGCAATCCTTTATATCTGCGGGCTGACGCAATGCATTCCTCCCCACATGTGCAGTGAATACTTTGCATCCGCTAGGCATCTGCTAGGCTTCCGTGATGCATCCGCTTCATCCGCTGCATGTCCGCTCTGCATCTGTGTTCCTTCCGTTTGCGCGTCCATTTCGCTGTGCTCCCCCCCGGAAGCCCTGTGGATGTGCCAATCCGCTTCCATCCGCTAGGCTTCCGTGGAGCATCCACTTTACATCCTCCGCTACATCCATCTCCCGTCCATTCCTTTCCATTGTTGTCTGCTCTGCTTATGCAAATTTGGGCACTTTTGAGAGCGGATAACAACGGATGGAAAATTTTCTCGTCCGCTGTGTCCTTTTTACATACGTTTTGCATCCGTCGGCCCATGTGACAGGCCCTTTATCTGCTATTATGAGAGTACATTTTCTGTATCATCACTGCCTCCTCTGAAGAAAAGGCCTCCCTATTGCTTGTATTTGGCAGGTTCCCCTAACTCCTATTTTTGATTGACAGGATTGAGGAAGACAAAATGGACTGGATTCTGGATTCTAGATACAGAAAGGGAAAGTAGACTTTTTAATTCACTGGAAGAGGTACCTTAACAAGAAATGAGGAAAGTGTGGAAGATATATACATGCCCCATACCTTATTTACCAGAAAACATGGCATAATCCCAGAAATCATAAAACTGGAGTAAAAAATAGGTGTAATGCAATCAATCAATCCTCAGTGCAAGGTTTTAAGAGTTAGGAGGGATAGTCCTTTAAAAAAGAGTCATGTAATATGATGCACTTGCAATTACGGACATACTGTTGAATTTGTGATAATCCACACTAATATACAAATCAGATACAAAATATTCTGAACTCTGACTGTAGCAAAGGTGTAAGATTTTCCACTTGGGTCAGTTTATACATTCCTCTGTCAGGTTTTGAGAAATGACAATTTAGTGCTGAATATGCATGCAACTATGCTAAGGTGGTAGTTGATTGGTTGAACCAATGTTTGTAAGCATCCACAACTTTAAGATGTATGGACATCAACTCCCTGAATTCCTCAGCCAGTTAGCCAGGATATTCTGGGAGTTGAAGTTCACACATCTAAAATTTGCTGAGGCTGAGAAACACTTTCTAAATAGATGACACTGAAGTGCTGCAGAAAACAAGGGGAAAGCTACATCCAAGGAAAGCATAACCATATTTTATAGAAAGTTTAGCTATACTGTAGTATGGAGCTCAATCTTTAATTTTACACTTTGTGCTGAAAAGATGAACATTCCAAAGGAATTATTGGATGTCGTGAATGTATCTTTGCACTCTCAACTCTGCTCCTTTCAGTTTATCTAGGCACTGACATGGTATCTGGAGTCTGCCTTTGGGTATAGGGACGGTTAGGAAAACTGGGACTCTTTTTGATTCTTTCTGTGCATGGCTGAGATAAAAATAAAGTGAGCAGAATTGTTGACTAAATAGCTTTTTCCATTCCAGCAGTCTTTATGTCCTTGAAATTTCATTTGAAATACAGCAGCCTGCTATTTCTGCTTCAAAAGAGGGGGAAATCAATACAATCAACACGTTAAAATGTTCTCAGTTACAATGAAAAAGTAGCTGGGGAAAAAAGTGACAATATGCTTAACAAACATCTATAAACTTAGAGCCATCTGCAAATATGGAGGTGGGTGGGTGGGAGGACAGGAAGCAATCAGTGGATGCTACTGAAACTTTCACCTGATTACTCATGTTACAGGGGTTTCTGCTTGGAATAAACATTCATATACATACTCTCTCACACACACAGAGACAGACAGGCAGGCAGACACCCCTACCCCCACCCCAGAAAGGCTATAGTGTTTGTATGGAAGCATGCATTACAAATAGTGAGATATAATTTATGACTTAAGCAAATATATACTTTTGGCACTGTGCTAAAAAAATCACTGTGTATTATGAGTTGTAATATATGCATATTTATTACTTACTTTGGATATAACCATGCACCTAGAAATGCCAACTGTCTAAAGCAGGGTCATCCAAAATTTCTGTCTATCCTGATTTCCCCAGAATTCAACTTCATTGAGTTCCCCATTCGAACCAGGATATCGCTGGGCTTCTGCTTCATCTCTTCAACTTAATAACATTGCCCTCAAATTCTTTCACTGCTCTTGTTTTGTTGAAATTGTCCATGATTCTTCTCTGAAAAGCATATCAAACTTTGGTCCAGTTGCTCTGATTTAACCTTTTCATATACTTTTGGCCTGGATCATTGAGCCGTCATTGACATGTCACGATTCTTCTTCAATATATTGCTCCCACTTCATTCCATAAGAAATAGGCAGGAAGTGGCCCAACTGGCATTGGTATCTGATTATGCTACCAGAACACGTCTCAAAACTGCAGCCATTATCTCTAGACTGACATAATCATATATTGACATAAAATGGGTTACTTCTCCAGGCTGAGTATACTTTTAAAACAATTTGGAAGAAATGCTTTGTCTTTTCAGATGGCATACGCTGGAAAAAGAGATGTGGCTAAATTAACTATATTGAGTCAGTTACCATACCCTTTTTTGAAAACTCATTGCGTGGTCTGAAAAAAAAAATAGGGTACTTTAATTAATAGCAGAGGGGTGTTTGCTGAACTTTGCAAAAACTATATGGAGGAAATTATTCAATCTTTATAGTTTTAATGTTGAAAACTTGCCTTCCATGAAATGGTATCATACTGATAGGAAGGATGGTATGTTTTTGAACTCAGCAATTCTGTATATTAAAATTACTTTAATAGTTGTAATGATGGCAGAAATTTTATTTTACAGTTAATTAGTTTCACCGAGTAGCTTTTGAATAGTTTATGGAAACAAGGCCACTGCTAGTGACAGCTATAATGAAGACCTTGTGGATGAATCATTGCTTCTGTTCATGGCTGAGAGATGAAAGGCACTCACATATCGTCATATATGCCATGACCTAAGTTGGAGAGCTAATAGATTCTGCTTGAAGACAGTTGTGATAAGGGAAAATGTCCACCATGGCAGCTAATTTTCATTGTTTTCATTATCTTGGAATTATGCAAGAAATAGCTGGAGAATTCTATGGAACTGCTACCATCACATCTGTCTGATTTGTTTGTTAAAGACTCCTAATCAAGGGTGGGATTCTACCAGTTTGCACCTATTCACTAGAACCGGTTGTGAATATTCTAAGCAGTTCAGAGAACCGGTTGTTAGAAGAAATTACTGGCCTAATCCTGTAAGGAAGGCAGGAAGGAAACATTCTGGTGTTGCTTCCAGAAACTGCCTTTCTGTTAACCCTTATTACATCCTTGGCAGGACTAGACTTCCTGTCTCAGGAACGTCTCTGGAGTTTTTTTCCCCTCCTTTGCNTTTCACACTTACGACTGTTGCAGCATCCCCACAATCATGAGAGGCCAGGCGAGGAGATGCATGCCTCAATGTGAGTGATATTGAGTTGGCCACATCTGTCCAATAACATGACCACCAAGCCATATCCGTCACATGACCATCAAGCCACGCCCACCAACTAAGCCATACCTACAGAACCGGTTGAATCCCACCCCTGCTCCTAATGCTCCCCTGGGCAATATTTAGTGATGTTCTGACCAACTCAGTGCACCCATATGAAACACCGTTCCTATTTAAACCCATTGTTCAAAATATATAGGTTTCCTATTCTTTCAGATCTGTAGTACTCTTGGAGAATACTAATGCTTTCCATTTGTCTTCCTTACCATGTTTATCTTTTTTGGAAATTGGTAGTATTTACCCTTTGCCTGAACAGTAATGATTAATAGCACTAGATGATTTTCATTTGTTAGAGATTAATGTTTTTACAGTATGCAAGTTAATATAGTATGTCTATTTTGAAGCATAAAATTAGGAATCCTGTTTTTAAAAAATGGTATTGCATGGATGGGAGGTATAGGGATGTAGTATCTGATCTGACCATATATTTTGAATTTTGGTTCAAATGCTAGCTGTATTTAAAGCCATTAAAGCCATTAAAAGTTTATGATGCTCCCAGTCTCTGTTCTGCCCAATATTGTCCCCAAAGGGAGAATGACTGTTTTTTCCCCTCACTGTTATCTTTCCTGTTGACTCTTGAATGGTGATAATAGGGAAGCTTTTTTTGTCTATTGTCAATCAGATACATATTTTCTTCTAAAAGTTAGCTGGCTTGAGC
Organism: Laticauda laticaudata; assembly: GCA_004320025.1. Classification (NCBI taxonomy): domain Eukaryota; kingdom Metazoa; phylum Chordata; class Lepidosauria; order Squamata; family Elapidae; genus Laticauda; species Laticauda laticaudata. The sequence continues at coordinate 17,494 of BHFT01039217.1, forward strand.
TGCTTTTCATTAAAATGTACAATCCAAGTATTGGGAACATCTATTTTCAGCCCAACTTCATGCTGCCTAAAACGCCCAAATAAATGCATCAAAGATTTAAACAAAATATGTTTTGCATCAATCCAATCTCCTGTCTTACAAATTGGCTGCTATGAATTGGCAGAGATACTTTGTCAAGACAACTTATTTATGGATTTTAGTAATCTAGGGAGAGATCATTGTTCTTCTTAATTTAACCAATTGAGAAAAAAAAATGTCATGCCTGCTCAGGAGTGAGTATTGTTTGTCATGAATTACAAACAACATTGCATCTTCCCTGGAGAAAATTTTGGCGATAGACTGCATAGTTGTAAAGTAATAACATTAGAGGAAAATATATTACATATATATCATATGAAACTATTTACATCAACTTACATCAGGACATCTTGCCTCACACCTGAGTTAGAAGATTTGAAAATATTATACTCAAGTTCTCATCTGCCTGCTTGGCCCCACATTGTGGGTTGCAAGTCTTCCCTTCCTGTAGGAAGTTGAATTTCTTCAAGCAAATATTTCAGGAACAAGTTCTATAATGGTCAAGGTTATTGGTGAAGCAGAAAGTGGACAAGGCAGTTATTCATCCTTTTACATCCTCCATTTGTCATTTCCTCTGTCCATTTTTTGCTGTCTGCCTTTCTCCCCTTTTTCTTTCCATTCCCTCGTTCTTCTCTTCTATTGAATTCACCTTTCCTTCGCAGCTATCCTATCTCTTCAACATACCCGAGTGTCAAAAAACAGTCTTAGTAGCACTCAATTAGCATTTTCCTCTCCAAGTGTTAATTCTATATGGAAAGTCCTCACATTTTCTTCTTCAGCTACAACTTTCAACTTATATCTCCCATCCAAAATCCTTCCACATTTCAATGTAAACATTTTTTAAAAGACCAAATATTATGTGAAGAGAATTATTAGGGTGAAGAGTAAGAGAAGGGAGAGTGACAGCAATCTGGAGAATTGATCTACTCTTCCAATAATGGCCTATTGTGTAAGGTTTTAATTATCAACCTTCCATTATTGGTATAAACAACCTCCTCCTTATAGTTAGGAATGTTGTTATGTTCTTGTTTTTCTTCAGAAATTCAAGGAAGTTTAGATAGCACTTTCTGCATGCCCCCCCGCCCAAGAACAAACTAGTAAAGGAAGGTTGAACCAAAAATGGTGGATGGTTCCAAGTTACACTGGATAGATAATAGATAATCAGAGTTGGAAGGGACTAGTCTAGTCCAACCCCCTGCCTGAGCAGGAGACCCTACCCCATTTCTGACAAATGGCAGTCCAATCTCTTCTTGAAAGTCTCTAGTGATGGGCTCTATAGTCTTAGTGCAAAATCATAACCATTATACATCTTTACCAATAGGTCAAGTTTATTTCTAGTATAGCAGTCCAGAGTTCCTTACACCAAATATAAGACATGAGCCAATCATTGAAGAACACATGAATTGCTTTCCTACATTTATTTAGTAGATTTGAGTTATATCTCACTTTTGTTCAGGAGCTCAAGAAGGCATACCAAGTGCTCCCTCTACTTATTGTACTTTTATTCAAGGTGACTCAGGATCATACAGTGTTATTGCTGCACTTGATTATCAGCAGAAGGCAAAATGAAAAGTTCAGTAAGTTATATACTTTAGATTTAGTATAATTTTATAAGTATTTCTTTAAATAGAATCCTCTAAATCTTTTCTATAATAAGCTCCAACTTTTATTCCCTGATGAGAACCATTTAACATCAATTCAACTTTTTTAAGGAAAATCAATTCCTTATATTTGAATTGCATTAAAGTTCATTGAATACAAACAACACACACAACTATTTTACTCCAGGTGCAAGTCTGTCAAAAAAACACACAACAGTATAAATAAAAAATAATGATGGTCAGAGTAGGACCCAGCTAATTTTTAGCTAGATATGTTTTTGATTAAGGGAAATATGAAATATGACAAAACATTTTTTGGGTCCAAGATGGCTTTCATGTGTGAGGTGACAAAAATTGCATTCAAAGGTATGAATATTTTCATTTCAGTGTTATTTCTACAGAATATCCATCAAATCAATGAAGTAAGAGTAGAGCGTTTGAGATAGATAATTGTTTCAAAATTATAGAACACAAATCTTCCTAACTTCTACATTATTTCATACTTTTTATTTTCAACTATACATAATTTCTTCATAGTTTCTCTGGATGCACTAAGAAAAAAATGTGCTATAATTATTTATAATAAATCCATTCTACCAAAGGACACATTAAATCTTGCAGCATAACAAAACTGAATTACCATGAAATAAAATCTTTTAATTAAAGCAATTACCTTTCCTCCCAATTTCAAAACTCAGGTAAACCCTGGTTGAAAAGGTTTGTTTTAGTCCTAAGCTGATGTAAGAAAGAGTGAACATCTGGCCTCTATAAGAAAATACTTATTCAAACTGTGGGCAGTTTGTTGAGACTTTAGATCAGGGGTGGGAAACTATGGTCCCTATATGACCTGTGGACTTCACCTCCCAAAATTCCTAGGCTTGCTCAAGAATTCAGAGAATTGTTTAATCAAGCATGGGGATTCTGGGAGATGAGGTCCACAGGTCATAAAGAAACCCTGATCAAAAGTCTCAATTAGCTCGAATAAGTATTTTCTTATGTAAGTATTTTCTTATATAAGTATTTTCTTTCTTAGGCCAGTTTAGGGTTAAAACAAATCTTTTCAACCAGGATTTATCAGCATTTCTAAAGGGGCCTTAGTGTCCAATCTGCTTTAGATGCTATCCTTAGTACTGATACTGTTTGGCTGACTCCAGGGTTTGGATAAAACAACAGTGGTACATAAAGGCAACCACTCATTTAATAAATAACCATCATCTGCAATATTAAACTTCTACACATTGTTTGATTCATATCTGTTATGTAAGATTTTTATTGTTTAGTGGGCGTGTGACTTAATAAATAAAAGAGATTACTCTTTAGTTTTAGCTTGCGAGGAAAATGTATTTGAGGATTAAACCTAAAGTGTTGGGAGCAATATGCTGACTCTGTAAACTGCTTAGAGAGGGCTGTATTGAGAGAAGCTTGATTAGAAAAAGACAAGAATGGTTTTAATATTGAGGAATAAGTATCAATAAGCTGTGTTAGGGTGATGACATTACACAGATAGCTGAAAACACAAATGATTTGCAAGCTCCAATAATAAAAGTCAAGGAGCACAGTGGAAAAAAATATTCTAATTTAAATATAAAACAGACCAAACTAATGCAGCAAGCACAGCAACCAGACTTAGAATTGACAATGAATGCGCTGAAATGGTGGACAGCTTCTGCTTCACATATCAACAGTAAAGGAAGGTGCAGTCAATACTACAAGCTAGCACTTGGTAGAGTAGAAATGAAGGCCTTGGACATTTATGACATTTAAATGCCAGGCTGTGTAGTCCTCAACTTTGAAAAATCCATTTCATCACTAAAGTTACAACTTTATGACTATTGCAGCATCCCTGTGGTCATGTGATCAGAATTCAGAAACTTGGCAACTGTCATACTGTCTGGGATAGCATTCCAGAGTCATGTGATCACTTTTTTCGACCATCTGATAAGCAAAGTCAATGGGAAAGCCAGATTCACTTAACTGTGGCAAGAAAAGTTGTAAAATGAGGCAAAACTCATTTAAGAATTATTTCATTTAGCAACATAAATGTTGGGCTCCATTGTGGTCATAAGTTGAGGACTGCCTGTACCCAAAAAACAAAACCCAAACAAAACTGTGTGCAGTTTGTGTGGTATTCTATGTAAGCAAAATCTGGGCTTTGTAGAAGCAGAAATAGAAAGAGTATTAACATTTTTGAATGTTGGTCTTGAAGAAGACTTCTAAGAATATGACAGATAGTAAATCTATAAATTCAAACAAACAAATGGGACATCAAATAAATCAATTCAGAATTGTTCCTGGAGGCACAAATGACAAGGCTCAAATTATCTTAACTTCGGACATACTAGGTGAAGCCCAGGCTCTCTGGAGATGTCTATCATGCTGAGAAAAGTAAAAAGTATGAAAACTATAGCTCACTGCCTCGAGATGGAAATTGAGGAAAATGTAGCCATTGCAAAATGAAGTATTCATATATAAAAATGCTTTGTGGGCAGATTTTATTGTGAAAACAGTAAAGGCC
>BHFT01039218.1:0-18688 GCA_004320025.1 Laticauda laticaudata
GATAACAACGGATGGAACATTTTTCTCGTCCGCTGTGTCCTTTTTGCATCCGTTGGGCAGTGTGACATGGGCTTAAGGTTGGTAGGCATTCCCAATGTGCTCTATTTCAGAAAGGAGCCTCTTCTCAAATGTGGTGTCTTCTTTCGAAGATAGTTCCCTCTTTCTGTCTATAGTTTTTAAGCACCACTTTAAAGCACTTTTTTCAGGGTTTACTGGGTTTAATATAATGGGTAAGCTTTGGGTATATAATCCTGGAATGGTAGTTTTATATATTTTTTCTGTTTTGATGCCTGCGGCATATTTGTTTTTAATACCACTCTGGATTTTGTTAGTTTATCCTAACAGGATTTTTAATTTTGTTGTCTCTGCTTTGGAAGTAAAAGTTGACAACTAGGATGTCAATATTTTACATAAATAAAATCTAATATGGTTCTCATTTGCTCTTCCGCAGGATCCCTTATTACTGAATTCAAATAATAAGTGCCTAAGAATATCAGAGCCAGATATTTTTCTTTATAGGACAAGAGAAAACTGAGACTCCATAAATAAAGGCAAGGAATGAAGAATAAATAAAGTCTAAATAAATAAATAAATGTTAAACAAAGAGGTTGAGATTCTAGAAAAAGTGCAAAGAAGAGCAACAAAGATGATTAGGGGACCAAAGGCTAAAACATATGAAGAACAGTTGCAGGAATTGTGTATTTCTAATTTAAGTAAATGAAGGCCTAGGGGTGACATGACAGCAGTGTTCCAATATCTCAAAAGCTGCCACAAAGAAGAGGGACTCAATCTATTCTTCAAAGTACCTGAAGGCAGGACAAGAAGCAATGGATGAAAACTGAACAAGTTTATTTTTTAAACAATTTACTGGATGAAATAAACATGTTTATTTCCATTCTAAATTTAAAAAAACAACACATAGAGACCATAAAAACGCCAGATTTGGCTATATGTGTTTTTGGATTTTCTGATAACACATACCTATCTTGAGACTGTTTACAATATTATTATCTACATATGGAAAGCTTTCCATTTATCCTTTGATTCTTATGGCTGTGAGGAAAATTTCTGAAATTGATTCAGAGCCAGGCATCATTTAAACTGCCTGGGAGACACATGGATTATAATAGGTTACCATAAACCTCCTTTATAGAGATCAAGACAAATGCCCAAAGAGAAAACATACAAAAACACCCTAAGTAAAACTGTCTTATACATATTAAAGGGAAAATGGCCATAAAGTTGTTGTAGGTAATAGAAGATATGCATTAACCTTTATTGCAATAAAACAAAGGCTTTAAAGATAGCACATATGTTTGAAATCAAAGACCACCAAAACCAGCCTTTTACTTTCAATTTAAGCATCCTGCGTAAATTATTTCATCTGGAACATTTCTTTGACATATTATCCATTGTTTCTTAGGACTTTTATAGCCCTGGGTTGCCTACCCTTCTTCAAGTCCTTGAGCATTTAACTGGCATTGGAAGCAGTTACTTTTGGCTCAGTACAGAGAATTTGTAGAAGTCAAAGAAGATACATTCAGAGGCTGGAGAATCTACTGATTCAGTTCAATTCTGTCAGGCTGTTAACATAGGTAATTTATTACTTGGTGCCCGGTTCTAAAAAAGAGTACATACCAAATGATGGAGCGACTTGTTACCTGAAGTACTGAGGAAAAGAAGTCAAGTTTGGTGACAGAAATAATCAAGTGAGGTATAGCAGCACTGGCTAAATATTTACTCTCCAGAAAGATTATCAAAGTAGCGACATCTCCTTTGAATCAAGTTTGTCTCCTGTAATTTAGTGGACAATATAAAAATGATTTATTACTGGCTTCTTTTTATTGTTTACTTCCTGATCTAAACTACAACCTTGGGATTGACTGTGATTTCCTAGTCTCACCCTTCTTAGTTTCCAAAGTCAAATAAAGCTGCCCAAAATTACTACTAGTTGCAGCTTCAAGCAAGCTAGGCACACCAATCTAAGTTGCAAAAATCTGATTAACCACTAGATATAGCATAATACAACTAAGAATTCTCTGTACTTCTTTACTGCCTTCTAAATAGTTCTATTTTCCAACTGATTCTCCAGTCTGTTATCATAGAGCAGTGTGGCAGCCTGGAGATGAAAAAGCTTGCTTGCCACTTGGAAGATTCAGAATTCAATCCTAGGTAGCAGCAGATGTTTCTCTCCTCGGCGCAAAGAAAAAGACTCTGCTGCAACTCCATGTAGGCATCAGGAAGGGTATCCAGCCAGTAAGTGCTCACCTTCATCCTGTTGCCCAGACTCTACCCCTGTACCTCTACAGAGTGATAAAAAGGGAGTTTTCTCCAAACTATTATCAGAAGGTTTGATGATTAAAATTAAAATACAAGTTGGGTTAATCACATTATATGGGTAATCATATTATATGAAGAATTACATTTCCAAAAGAATCCATTTGTTGAGAATTCCATAACATGGCAGTGGTGTGGAAAGTGCTGAAGAAACCTGTTGGCAGAATTCAAGCCAAAAACTGGTGGTGCGGGGAGGAGAGGCAAAGTCCAACTTTTTTTACACACCAGCCTGCTAAAAACTGGAAAATATCCCTTCTGCCAGAGATCTAAATGGATTTTTTTCTAAGTTCCTATTGAAGCATTATTTTTTTCTATTTTTAGACTATTAAGTGAAAATGTGGAAAGTAAGATGCTGGATAAAAATTGGGAACTGTCTATTTTTAATCTCTAAATCTAGAAATAGATGCAATAACAAATATATAGAAATTTATACAAAAAAGTGTATTGTAACCTTACTCCTTTTTGTAATGGGCAATTATCTTTTTAGTTTTGTTAAGTCTAACTTAATTTTACAGTAATTAATTCCTTTTTCTCCATACCTTGAGAAAGAAAAGGAAAAGATCAAAGTTTTCTGTCCAGATCATCGATCCTCTCAATTGGCTTTTTGGCGTCTTCCTACCAAAACATGTACATTTTCCACTCCATTAAATCAGCTGCCAATCCATCCATAACACAAACTCCAAAGCTGAATAGGTATGGAATTGTTCTCTATATATTACCAGGAAAGGATATCAATCTTTCTCCCTCATAAAGGAATCATGCTGAGTATTTATCTTAGTCTGAGTAATAAAATGTTTTTTGCAAAAATTCATTCTGTATGTTAGCCAATGCCAGTAAGTCAATTTGACAGCTAGGGAGAAATTTGTCCTATTTTTCCCCCAAGACATGGATGTTGTTTAACAAAAATACACACAAAAGAATCTCTAACTTGGGAGTTAGACACAAATGTGTCATCGATGTATCTTAGCCATAGTTTGGGTTTGTGGGTGGTGTTAGCCAGGGCTCTGGATTCAAATTCTTCCATGAACAGGTTTGCAATGATGGGTGACAGTGGTGATCCCATAGGGACTCCTTCAATTTGCTTGTATCTTTTGTTCCTTTGTATGTGAAATATGTGTTAGTTAAGCAGTGTTCTGTTAGTTCCATGATGTGTTTGGGTGGTTGATATTTATTTTTGATGATTTTGAGAGTTTCTTTTATCGGGACTTAAGTGAATAGTGAAACACGTCAAAACTTACAAGCAGATCTTCTGTTCCATGTGTGTAGATCTTTGATCATTTCCAAGAAGTGGTATGAGTTTTGTACATGTGAAGCTGCTGCTTCCAGCATGGGGCTGTAGTTGCTTTGCTAAGTGTTCAGCTTAGGTTTTGTAGTGGTGCTCCTCTGGAGCTGACTATGGGTCTGAAGGTATGCCTTTCTTTTGTATTTTTGGGAGGCTGCTAAGTATTTGCGGCATCTGGAAGATTTTTCTCTTGGGATGATTGTCTGTTGGATGATCGTTCTTTGCTCATGTGGCTGGTTATATTTTTTCTTCTTGGTTATTTTTCCAGACATGTGGTTGGGTCCGTGTTATGGTTTTGTAATGTGGAGTCTTGGAGTAGGTCTGTCAATTTTGTTTCGTAGTCCTTTTCTATCCATTACTACTGTTTGGCATTACTTTATCTGCTGGAAATATGATTCTGCTGCTGTCGTTCCTTAGGGCTTCTGCATCGGCTTTTAGTTCCTCTTCTGTGCAAATGCTTTGGGTGGTTTGCTTGTGCAGGATGTTAGTAACTTGGTGTCTTATTCTATCAGCTGTTTTGTTTCTGTTTTGTGGTGAGTTCTCTGTTTGGAAACGTTATATACTAATTGTTTCAGGTGTTGTTGTTAATTGTTGGGGCGTTTCAACAGAGAACTCACCAAAACAGAGACAGATTCCTAACCAAAGGATTCAATTATGCTATAGCACCCAAAAAAACTCCCCACAGAATCCATCATATGTGCAGTAGAATCCAGCCTAACTAAATTAAATACAGATGAAAGCTGACTTTTAGCCATACAACTTTGAGACCAACAGTCCAGTTGCTTTTTGAAAAAAGCACTGTGGAAAGTTAGCCACCCACCCTCTCCTAGAAGAATGAAATATTTTGAGAAATATTAAAAAGACAGAAAGTTATATTTCCCTGGAAGAGAAATGGAGAAACATGGTTTTTAAGAGGGAGAAAGCCAGCCCCACCTTTCCTTATAGCCCATAGCATATGTCAACACTGAGAGATATAAACAGTTCTTGAAAGAAGACAAGTACTAGATAGTTCTATTCATAAGCAAGTGCCATCACCCAAGATCCAATACAGGCAAAAAAGTCATAAAATCACAATTGGAATTGCCCAACACCCTTTCAGAACACAAAGCATTATTGCATCACCCTCAGAAATTTTCCATCAAACCTGGGAACTCAGACAAACACCTAGGAAATGTACTTTGCCTTAGAGCAGCTATGACCCTGCATAACTGCTATATGCCCGTGGGAGCCTGACAACAGCCAATAGAATGCATTTCTTGCACAGGAACAGGAAGCTCAAGTGCAAAACTAAAGAAGGTATAACCACCACCCACCACTCTCAACTCCATGTGATCAGCTCACCAGCATCACAAACATGTGGGTCCTGTTCATCAATAAATGGACTCTTTCTTTCCAATCAGCCTCCAACCCCCATCTTGATTCCATTGCCTATCTCCCAGCTTGGAACTGAACCAGATGGATATCTCTTCCCACAGCACTTTGAGACAACTATGCCTCGCGATGACTAAGAATCTCTACAGATATTTGCTTTCTGAATTCCAGATAGGCTCAAGATCAGATGGATCTTGACAAACTAGAACACTGGGCCATATCTAACAAAATGAAATTCAATGTAGAGAAAAGTAAAGTCTTTCACTTAGGCAAAAAAACCAAAGAATACACATATAGATTGGGTGAAAACAGGCTCAGTAGCGGTAACTGTGAGAGGGATCTTGAGTCTTTTGGACAACCAGCTAAATTATGAGCCAGCAGGTGCAGCAGCAGCCAAAAAAGCTAATGCAATCCTAAGTTGTATTAACAGAGGGATTACAATCAAGATCAAGGAAGTACTAATACCACTCTATAAAAGCCTTAGTAAGACCACACCCTAGAGTACTGCATCCAGTTTTTGGTCACCACATTATAAAAAAGTGTTGAGACTCTCGAAAAAAGTACAGAGGAAGAGCAACCAGGATGAATTAGGGACTGGAGCTAAACATACAGTGAACATGTTGCAGAAAAACTGGGCTTGGCTTAGTCTAGTAAAGAGAAGCACAAGGGGAGACATGATAGCAGTCTTCAAATATTTGAGGGGCTGCCACAGAGAGGAAGGGGTCAAGCTCTATTTTCTAAAGCACCTGTAGGCCGACAAGGAATAATGGATGGAAACTGAACAAGGAGAGATTTAACCTGGAAATAAGGAGAAACTTATCTCGACAAGGGAGAACAATCAACCAGTGGAACAGCTTGCCCTCGGAAGTTGTGGGAGCACCATCACTTGAGACTTTCAAGGAGAGATTGGACTTTCATTTGTCAGTAATGGTGTAGGGTCTCCCACTTGGGCAGGGGATTGGACTGGATGACCTACAAGGTCCCTTCCAACTCTGATTATCTATTATCTGTTATCTTTCTGTTATTAAAGAAGTGCTTGTGCAATGAATAATCCTGATACCTGATAAGTAAATAAATAAATTAGATAAATCCTAATAAATAATAAAATAAGATTTACATAAAGACACTGTATTGATGGATCTTAGTCAAGATTTGTTCATTCTTGCTCACATCTATTCTCCATGTAATACTTCTGTTACAGTTTAGTTGGTGGGTTGCTGGTTGTTGGGCAGGTTTTTTATTTTTTGGTACTCTGATTGCCTAGCATTTTAAAGATTGACTAGAATTAAAGACATCTGTATTTGTATACAAATGCAGCTGGTTAGACTGACATTTACACATGTAAATTAGATGTTCAGTCATCATGTCATGTACATGTCTAGTCAGATGCCAATGTTTAGAGATGGAGATCCATAAATTTATCTCTCAAAGACTCTCCTCATAGCTCCAGAATGATATATTCATTTACATGATGCATAGTGCTCAAAGATCAGGCCCATGCTATTTCCCCCCCTCACTGATAAATGGAAATTGTTGAAAATGTAGAACATTGTTTAAAATTTCACCTACACAGAAAATACATCATCTTATAATCCAAGATGAAGTCTGGAGATTCACAAGGAAATGTTTTTCCTAATTTCAGCCTTGAAATCACCTGGGGGGGGGGGTTTCCAGGTCATAGGCAATTAAGATTAGCTGTTAAAAATGAATGGGTAAATCTAAGGAATAAAAGAGTATTGACCTTAGAAGGACATGATTTACAATTCGGGTGGAATGCATTCATGTGGTACGGGAAAAGTAAAATACATAGTTATTTCCAAAGTCATTATATTAAAAATACTTTATTCTCAGTATGGGAAAGAATTAAAGAGAAGCATTATGTGAAAATACTGACTTGGCTATCCACAATGGAAGCACTAATTCATCCTAATGTTGTTGAATTGGGAAAAATTATAAGATTTAAAGATATTTTAAATGAACAAGGGGAATTAAAATCAAAACAAAAACTGGAAAACCAAGGAATTGGTTTGGCCAGGTGGCCATTCATCCAAATAGAATCAAGATACCAGAAAGATGCAGAAATGTGTGGATTCTATAAAGAACCTTTAGAACTAGACCAGATATTTTTAGGGACGGATGAAAAATTAATAAAAAATATATACAGCTACTTATTGAATTTTAATATGGAAGAGGAACAGGTAAAAGAAACAATGATAGAATTAGACAAATTAGAATTAGACAATTAGCAAAAACTTTGGAAAAGGAATTATAAATTGACAGTGCCAACAGCTTAAAAGAAAATAGGTACAAAATGTTTTATAGGTGGCATTTGCCACCAGCAAGGATGGCAAAGTTGTTTCAAAACGTATCTCTCAAATGTTGGAAATGTAAACAGATACCAGGTTCTTATTATCATACGTGGTGGACTTGCCCGAGGGCAAACTATTAGACTAAATATTAAATATTAGACTAAATATTTAGTCTAAATATTAGACTAAATATTTAGTCAAAATATTAAACAAAAATAAAACAGTGGCTAGAAGGAATGATAAACAACAAATAGATTTAAAACCAGAAGTATTTTTGCTGGGTATTTTACCAGAAAAATATAACAAAAGAATCACGTATTTAATTTTACATGTGATAACAGCAGCGAGAATTGTGCATGCACAAAATTAGAAAAATGAAAATATACCTACAGAGGAAAATGTAATAAAGGAAATATTAGATTGTGCTGAAATGCATAGATTAACTTTGGAGATCAAGGATAAGGACACAGAATACTTTTTAACTTTGGAACTATTTTATCAAAGTTAGAAAATGGAATCAGAAGTTAGAAAATTAAAATCAAGAATATGTAAAAAATGAAGTAAATGTATAACTAAAAATGTAAACAAAACATGCTCTGCTTTAAAATATTCTTCTTCCAGTAACATAGGAACCCAGATTCCTTTGTACTCCTAATCAGATGTAAGACAATTGTTATTAGTGATGAAATGGATGTGTGTATTCAATCTTTGTAACTATACATAAGAACCCTGTGGTTGATCCTCTTGAGATCTTTTACTCTTTTACAGTACTAGTATTACCACTATTACTACTATTACTGCTATTGCTACTACTATGTTTGTTTCGGAAGCACCCAGGGGTGGGATTCAAATTTCTTAACAACCTGTTCTGTGGGTGTGGCCTAATTTGTGGGTGTGGCTTGGTGGTCATATGACTGGGTGGACATAGCTTGCTCACTAGGCATGGCTTGATGGTCATGTGACTGGGTGGGCATGGCTAGTATGTAAATATTATAAATATTGATGTAAATATTTTTATTTAAAAAAGAGCAACTTTTATCCCAAAGCAGGTAAAACAGGCAGACAGATTGAGTCACTCACAATATCACAGATTCACTTAGAGATCTATCTGCAATCAGCTATCTGAGTCTGTCACATGAAATTTGCTTGCAAGCAAACTCATAAAATTTTCTAGCAAGCAAACTCACAAAATTAACAATACACCATGCATGTAAATATTGATTTACCAATACACTCACAATACACCATGCATGTAAATATTGATTTTTTTATGTAAAAAAGAGCAACTTTTACCTCAAAGTAGGCAGGCAGATTGAGTTGCTCACAGAATCACAGATTAACTTAAATATCTATCTATCTGCAATTGGCTACCTGAGTCTACACTGAAAAGCTTCAGTCCTAAGGAAGGTTCAGCTCTGCTTTTAGATTAGCTAGAAAGCAAGAAATCCAAGGATTTCCTGCTTTTTAGCTAATCTAAATCTCCTGGCAGACAGAACAGCTGGTGGAGGGGAAGGAAAAATAGCAACTTACCAAACCAGGCAAGTTGGATGGTTCGAATGCCAGGTAAGGAGTGAGGGGGCGGGGAGGGGCCAGCCAGTGAAGCAATTTGCCTGTTCCCCAAACTGCGAACAATCGTATCTGCAGTGTTTGCAATAATCATCAGCTGTGCCACCTGGACAGCTGACAAGCGCTGCGCTCAGGTGCTTAGCATTTGAAAATCCTCTTATTTCTTGCTTTTTCAACCTCAACTGTGCCATGCAAAGCAGCTGAGGAGGGAAAAGCAGGGAATAAAGGACAGCCTAGAGCTTGGGCAGGCAGGTGGGCCAAACACCAAGCCAGTTCAGTGTTAGCTGCTCTTCACAGATTCTATAGAACCAGGCCGAACCGGTAATATCCCATCCAGTGGTGGGATTCAAATTTTTTTAGTACCAGTTCTGTGGGTGTGGCTTGGTGGGCATGACAGGGGAAAAATACTGTAAAATCTCCAGTCAGAGGTGCTATTTTCCGGTTCTTCAAACTACTCAAAATTTCCACTACTGGTTTTCCAGAACTGGTCAGGAGCTGCTGAATACCACCTCTGATCCCATCCCTGGAAGCACCAACCAAAATGCTTACAGGTTGAAAGGCTTAGACAGTTGCCCAAGAAATGCCTGAGGGAGCTCCATTCATGTCCCTGTTATTTTTCCACCGAAGTGGTACCTATTTATCTACTTGTATTTGTAAGCAGAGGTGGGTATTCAACAGGTTCTGACTAGTTCTGGAGATCTGGTAGCAGAAATTTTGAGTAGTTCGGAAAACTTGCAAATACCACCTCTGACTGGAGATTTTACAGTATCCTTCTCCTGCCACGCCCACCAAACCATGCCCACAGAACAGGTACTAAAAAAATTTGAATCCCACCACTATTTGTTATGCTTTTGAACTATTAGTTTGGCAGGATCTTTTATTGTAAAAGTTTAGTGATTCATTATAATTTGCTAGTCAGAGCCAGACCCTCTCCAACTGTTGAAGTGTTTTTTAGGTGAGTTTTTCTACAATTATAAGGCAGTGATTATCAGCCCCATTACATGGACCCCACCAGGAAATCAAATCCACAGGAAGACTAAAATTGAGATTGGCTGTAATAACAGAACATTGCAAGTCTGATTGTGCCATACTTCCTCCTCCTTCTTAAAGTTCAATAGGGAGGTGTCTGCCTGAGCAGCTTCTGAACATTATCTTGCATTTCTGGACTTTTAAAAAAAGGTTTGGGCCCCTTTTGCTTAAGCAGTGGGTTTTACATATCTCCATCAAGATTATATTGCTTACTTTCTACAATGAAGAGAGTAAGACTAAAAATTAATCCAATCCAATCCTTGGCAAAATAGAAATTGCAGTTGTATTTTCTTCAGTCAAACTGATTTCATTGTAGATAAATAAGCCTTGTACCTTTATAGTTGCCCAGGATATGTTTCTGCCCGAAAATAGACAAAAAAACAATCTAATTGTTACATTGCAGGGAACTTTTGATGATATAAATTTCGACTGTGTGGGTGGCTTGCTTACAAAGGTGTGATAAAATGACAGTCTCCTAAATATAAAATTTCTAGAACATTATTTTCAAAATATTTATGACTACAAGTTACGCAGTGAAACACAGTAAACCAAATTGTTTCTAAAAGGTAACATACTGTAGATGTGATGATTATTATATGAAAGTAGATGTGCTTTCATTAATGTCCATATCTTTAAAATATAAATAATTAAGGAAGAGAGGTTCCTTTTCCTTCGAAATCCTGTCTTACAGTTGTATTGGGGTTTCACTCAGGGGCACTCAGTCAAATTTCAGCTGCATAGCCTTTTGAGAGACAGGCATTTCTATTAGTTCATGCCTTAGTCTGCACAGTGCAATCTCACATGGAATGGGACCTTGCCATGACCAACTCGACATGGGACAATTTAATAATTCTATTTAATTATTTAAAATAAATAAACATTATGTTAATTTTTGCCATTCACATTTCATTCTGATCCTCCTTTTGCATCCTTTCTTTAATTATTCTATTCCACCATTTCTTTGATATTAGTGTAATTCTTGTCCTGCAGTGAGTTGTCCTGAGGCAAGTTGCCTGTGGCGAGTTGTCCTGAAATGAATTGGATGCAACAAGTTGGCCATTGCAAGTTGGCCATGATGAATTAGCCATGGCGAATTGTCATAGATCCAGTCCCACATGGCTCTGTTCAAAAGTAAGTCTCATTAAGTTCAATAACACTTAAACTAAGACTTATAAAATCTTATATTATAGTACTTTATATCAGTCATATTTATTTAAACTATAAAAACTAGTTTGATGTAATGGTTAAGGTATCAGGCTAGAAACCAGGAGACTGTGAATTCTAATGCTAGTGTAGGTACAAATCCAGTTGGGTGACCTTGGACCAGTCACTCTGTCTCAGCCCTAGAAAACAGGTCTTCCATCTTTCTTCTCCTAAAATGTAGACAACCTCACATATATTTTAACAGCAATGTCACAAGATGTGGTTCAATACTCAGCACTTTGCTGCCTGAATCCAAGTAAGTTGGCTGCTTCTTCTTCTTTTATTTCATGGTGAGTAGTCTAAATAAAAGAACAGCTGTATCTTTTTTCAGACCCATCCATGGAAGTGTCCACCACAGCTAAAGGAAGCTTATCTTACTAAGTGAACAGAAGGCTACACTTAGCTCTCAGTAAGTTCCCTCTGTAATTGTTCCATTGTAAAGCCAGCCCTGGCTGTTAAAGATAAAAGTGCAATCTTATCACAAAACTATGGGTAACATTCAATGACTTCTGATAGTTTCATTTGTGTAGTTCTGGGCAAGCAAGAACCATAGAACAGAAGCTGCAATGAGCAGTTAAAATCTAGAGTTGGGGGAATAGTAAGCAAACAAATTGCTTATTTGATTTCCAGATAATTTTAAAAGAGGGAAAAATAGTTATGATAGCAGCAAGTAATTGAATTGTAAAGATAGAAGCACAGATGGATAATAACTCCCATTCTCATTTGTTCATGAAACTTCCTAAATGGAATTCACAACAAAATGTGAAAATCTGCAAAGCATCATTAATTCCAAGGGATCAAAGGAAGATTTTAAACAGGAACTATGAAATTGTTTCAGAGTCTATGCTTCTGATGCCTTTCCTATTTCATCTAATTAACAATAAAACAGATGTCCCGTGACACAATCATTTTTTTTCTATCCAGTAAAGCTCATACAATCTAGAAATGCCAGTCCTTTCACATGTGTAATTTAAATGTCATTGCAGACGGTTGATGCAATCTGAAGATAAAAGCAAAGCAAATTATTGTTGTTGTCTAAATAAATGCAGGGGGTCATCAATTCAAGGTGTGTGCCTCTGGAGAAAATGAGTTTTGTTTTATGCCACTTTTTTCCTGACAGGAAACAAATTAAATCAGTGCCATTTTCTTTTTCACTCATTTTTCTTTTACAGCAGTGGCTGCTGCAGAAATCTAAAAGGAGTATAGCATTTTGGGACACATATTCCCTCTGAAATTAGCCATCTGTGTTTCATTGTGTGGCTGCCCCAATTATAATGCTACTTAAGTAAGGATGATGTTATGTATCTGGTCAAAAGCAGGATTGGATTGTACCAGTGCAGTATCCTGCTGAAACATTCATCAAAAGCTGGAAGTTTCACAGAGCTTGTTCAAATGGAAACATCCTGCACCACCCATCACATGTAGACTGAATTGCTTGGATAATCAGATTATTACATCTGAAAGCGTCCTTGGTTTAGTTGCCTATTTTTATTGATTGGAGATTGTACCATCTGCATCATCCATTGTGTACATTGTTCCAAAACATTATCCCTAATACTTTTATTTAGTGAAAGGCAAAAAAAGAATCTAATTTGTCATACACCATTTGTAATTCAAGCCTTTTGTTAGAGGAACTAAGAGTCCTCCCCAGATTTCCTCTGCTCTCCCTAAATTTTAACTTACATTAAAAGGAACAATCATTCAAAGGAGGTGAGACTTCCACATGACAACTTTCCTCCCATCTTGCAGGTTTTGACACATACAATCTACACGTACAAATGCCAGTGTTTGCTGCCTTACAAAAAACCTTCCTCCTGACTGCTGGAACCATCTTGGGACTCTTCATTACAAGCTCAAACATAACCAGTTGACTCTTTGACTCTGTTGGTCACAATCCATTCTCAGCCAGCCACACTGGGCACTGACTCCTCCCCCCAGTGAGCACACCAGGTGATTCCTTGCACAGGTGGAACCATATTCCTTACATGCACACACACACACACACAAACTTCAAGGAGGGTTACCAGCAGAGTACCTTCTGATAATTATGGGGGTTTTTTTTATTTACTTCATCTCAATTTGAATACAATTTGTTTTTTATTTCCATAGTGTCTTCTTAAGTTGTTCATTTCTCATGAGGAGTTTCTACTTCTCTGTAATTAAAGTTTGGAATCTGCAGATAGCTATCAGCTTGGCTGCCCTCAAAAAAGAGTTGAGCCAACTCCTGAAAGCTCAGTGGCTGTTTGCCTTGATGACAGGATGACTGGATCTCAAAGCCATTGTGCCAGGAGATTAGTGGACTTCCTTGTGCAGTTGGT
This sequence comes from Laticauda laticaudata, assembly GCA_004320025.1. Lineage (NCBI taxonomy): Eukaryota > Metazoa > Chordata > Lepidosauria > Squamata > Elapidae > Laticauda > Laticauda laticaudata. The sequence continues at coordinate 13,416 of BHFT01039218.1, forward strand.
TGGCCACATTGACCACTGTACTAGATGAAGTACTGGCCTTTTCCAAAAGTTTGGCACTTTTTATGTTCTTATGCGTACCGTGTGTTCTTTGGATTTAAAATCTTCAGCCTCTTCTCCCTTCCTATAAGCAATTACTTCTCTTAACTTAAAGATCTTACTCCCTTTTAATATCTTGGATCCTTCATTTCTTAGCCTTAGCTTTTGACTGCCTGTTCTTTTCCTCTGAATCAAATCAAGGACAACACCTTGAACCCACAGCTTTTTTTCCCAAGTTCTGTGTTTGGGTTTTTTCCCCTTCAGCTCCTCAATGTAAGCTCCTCAGCCATCTAGAAGTTTCCAATTTCCTAGCAGGCTTCATTTAACTGTCCTTTATTTCTTCCCTCTGACCTCTTCCTTTTTATTATCTCTCTTTTATCTTAACATCAGAGGGGATTCTATTGCTTTTACTTCTAAGGTCTGCTAGCTGCAGATCCTAAGCACCTAGATATCCAGCGAGCAATTTGTTTTCTTTGCTTCTCATAATGAACCCCTGCCAGTTTCCCACAGATTACACTCATTGCTCCAATTTTACTGCAACTGAATTACATAAGTAAGTCATTAATAAATTAAGTCACCTTGCTTAGCTTTTCAAGATCAACTAAGGCATCAACTAAGCATTACCATCTCCTGCTTAGCTAAATGTGATACATGCAGTAAAATAAGTTCCAGTCTCAGATTCAGTCTCTTAGAATGATGAAGTTGAATGGAGCAAATCTTGACTATAGGTAGTCCTCGACGGATGACCATACTGAGCCCAAAATTTCTCTTCTAAGCCAGACCATTGTTAATTGAGTTGCACCACATTTGATGACCCTTTGTCATGCCCTTGTTGGAGTCCGATTCTGAGGGGGAGATTGAGCAGCTGTCAGGGAGTGGGAGTGTGGATCCGGTGGCTGTGGATGAAATGGGGGAAGGCCACAGTCCAGCTGGGCATTCAAAGGAAGACCCAGGGCCATCCCCTCTTCATCCTAGGGCACATAGGAAAGAAAGGAGAAGAGATCAACATGGATTACAGGAGAGGAAAGGGCCCTGATCCCCTTCATGGGGTGCAGCTGGGAAGACTGTTTAAAAGGGCAAACTGCGCAGGGCAAAGTTGCTGGAAGCAAAGCATGCACTATCTTTGTTGAGGCTTATCTGGGTTTTCATGTCCTTCCAACTGTGGGTGCTGCGTTATCTTTTGGAAGTCTGCAATTTATCATCCTGACCTGTCATGTTAAGTACTTAAGGGTGGTCTGTGTTGTTGTTTTTATTTCTAATTATCTTTATTTTGGATTCGGACTGCATTTCTTCCCTTCGTAGACTGTTTTTGGAAGAGTTTGATCTCCAGCTGAGGATAACTGGACATCGTGGGCCAAGTTGGAGGCATTAAAGGGAATTTATCTACTTTGGTGACTTTGTTAGTTTTGTGCCATTCCCCGGGTCATCACACCCTTTTTGCCACTGTGGTTAAGCAAACCATTGCAGTTTTTAACTGAAGGAGGAAGTTTTGTTAAGCGAATCTGGCTTTCCTCATTGACTTTGCTTGTCAGAAGCCAGCTGGGAAGATTATAAATGATGATCACATCACCCCAGGAAAGTGAAACTGTCATAAATACATGCCAGTTGCCAAGCACCCAAATTTTGATAATCGTAAGTGTGAAAAGCAGTCATGTCACATTTTTCATTGCCGTAACTTTGAATGGCCACTAATGTCTATAATTTGAGAACTGTCTGTACTGAGTTCAACATTTCAACCATGTAACTTCAGATTTAAAGCAATCACACCAGTATTCCACTAGCCTCTGCTTAAAGAAGTAGGAAAAAGTGACACTGCCACTTCCTTAATTAATTTATTCCCTCTCAAAATGTTATTATTACGATTCTTTTCTTCTTTCTTAGAAGGTTCAGATCTTAGCCCAAAACAGAACCATGTGAAATGGTATTTTCTTTACCTCCATTATGTAAGAGTCAATCTAGTTAAACAAGCATATAATATGAATCAAAAGTCCTGTGGTAAGCCATATCTTATGATTGAAAGATTCATTAATCTATCCTATATGATTTATAAATAAATTTCTTCCTAAATTATTAGCCCAGATCATTATTTGTTTATAGTACGGGGGCAAATTTGATCTGAGGTAATGAAATGAAGAGTAATATTTTTGTAGAACAATTATGAAAGTATAATTGGCCCGCTGGCTAAAATAATATAATCATGGCTATCATGAAGAATGTTAACTTATTATACATTTTTTATTTTATACATTCATGTACACTTTGGAGGACCTACTCAGTCTATAAATATAAGTTTTAATTTTTTTTCTTAAGTCCATATACAGTGATGCATGTAGTGCTTTTCTAGAAATATTAGCATTATCTTATGGCTTCCCTTGCTAGCTTACCTTTATTGTATTTTGGTTTCTGGTGTCACAACTGGCCATAATATGTGGTCATTAAGTTTTATTCAACACCGTGTAAACAAACAGGGAGCCAGAGAGAAACTTAAGTTTTTGAGTGATGGTTTGAGTGAAGAAAGATTTATCATGGTCTTTGGTTGCCCTCTAGTGTTTGTATGAATTCTGCATTCAGCTCCAATAACCTTATCTTTCTCCATCCAATTGCAATTACATCCTTCCAAACTAATCAAATTAACTCAAGTAAATGGGATTAAGCCAGCCTGAATGTATAGGCTTGGAAGCATACCAAAGACTTTAGGCATTTCTATAGTACAAATATTTTGTATTTCAATACATTTATAAGCAGATTACTGTAAACTTATACACTGGGAGGGGGGTCTCTCTAACCATTGTTTATTTGTTGGAGGAGTTTGAATGTATGAACTACAACTTGAACATAACATGCAAACTGGATGGAATGCATCAATAAATGGAATGTATAAATAAATATTAAAAGATGCTCTGTTGCTATTAACAGTACTTACAAGTAATGCATGTCACCTTAGTTTTATTTGTGAAATCGTTCTTAAAATCCACAGTACACCTGAACGCATGGTAGATACTTGACTATTCTCCAAACTGCAAGGAGGATGGGTGCTGATTAATCAGCCATTAATATGGACACAATCTTCCCCAAATAGTCTGCCACCGGTGCCCCCAAGGAAAGGCAATCTCTCAAGACAAGAGATACTTGCCTCTTCCAAATTTGTAATTCAAATGTACATACAATGAAGAATTTTTCAACCAGGTCTCCTAAAACAGATAAGAATCTTTTTTGATCCGAAGGCTATTGTTCAGATTCTTAGTCCAATAGGTGGGAGAGGGGGCTTTAGAAGGTAACTCTCGTGATATGGCCAAATGGATGGGAGAACATTTTTGGTCCCTTTTTGTTTCTGTTTGCATGTGTGTTTGCAGGGGTCAAAGGTGAAAATAGGTGCATGTTGCCTCATCAAAATGGAATAAACTCTTCTGAGAATGGCTCATTTGGTCATTGACAGGGGTGGGTTTCGACCGGTTCTGTCCACCTCTGTAGAACCAGTAGCTCTGAAGAGCAGCAGACATAGAACCGGTTCTATGTCTCCTGATGTTTTTACCCACCCACCTACCCAGGCTCTTACCTGATCTTAATTTCTGATTTTTCGACTTCAGCTGCCAAACAAGGCATAGCTGCAGTTAAAAAAACAAGAGGGCTGTTTCACAGGCTGCTTCTCCACATGCAGAGTGCTAATGATGATTTACAGGCATGCGGCTCACAGCGGGCAGGGAAGCTCGTAAATCCCGAACCGGTAGTTAACCCTGTCTGTCATATCCCATCCCTGGCCATTTAATGTGTTTTTTTAAGCAAATAGAAACAGCGCTTTTCAACAATTTGAAATAACATTGCAGACAGAAGATTGGTGCATAGTTATAGGTAGTCCTTGACTTATAACAATCCACTTAGTGACTGTCCAAAGTTACAACAGCACTGAAAAAATTGTGACATGACCTTTTTTCACACTTACGACCATTGCAGCATCCCCCATGATCAAAATTCAGATGCTTGGCAACTGGTTCATATATTTTTTTTCTAGATAAAGTTTTTTATTTTTAAACACAAACATACACATACAAAAACATAAAAACATAAAATCCTCTTCCATTTTATATACATACAGTGTGTCAATTGGTTACACATCTTTTGTGCTGTACTTTTGTAGTCATTTACTCNATATCAGTCTTCACATTGTCAAACTAACATATGTTTATATATTTATCAGTTATTAATCATCCATGACTAAACTATTTGTTCCATCGTTTTATTTGAGATGTTCCACATTTTATCTTAAAATTTATGTTATACTTTCAACCAGTGGTTATATATATCTATATTATGTTTTATATCAATCTATGGCAACTGGTTCATATTTATGATGGTTGCAGTAACTTTCTGACAAGCAAAGTCAATGGATGAAGCCAGATTCACTTAATAACAGTGTTGCTAACTTAACAATTGCAGTTGCACTTAACAACAGTGGCAAGAAAAGCTGTAAAATGGGGCAAAACTCACAACTAATGTTTCACTTAGCAAGATACATTTGGGACTCAATTGTGTCATAAGTTGAGGACTGCCTGTATTGTACTACATGTCATTTCCTTGCCCCCAATCTTCAAGATCAGTTAAGGGGCTGTTTCAAAACCATGAAAGCTATGTACAATTCAGAGCACTCCAAAATGGTTTTTCTCATATTTCAATAATAAGAATATTCAGAAAATAAGAATATATTCATATTCTTATTTCAATCTCTTCCATTAGAGATTCCAGACTGAATATGACTGCTATGATAGAATAACAATGAAAGTTTTTGTTTAAATTCCAAGAAATTAAAAATAAACAGACTGATTTGGTATCAGTCACAGAAACAGGAAGGTTGCACTGTGGGGAAAAAGCCATGCTGAATTAAAAACCTGTCAATTAAAAATCTTACAGAGAATAAGTCAAAGTTTAACATTTTTTAAAAGTATATATATTCTTCCAGCTGTTTTTCTTTCAAAATGAAACAAATCATATTTCAGATACTTTAATTACTACATCAAATTGGGTTCCTTATCATTCTTACATATGGATAAATCATTCAAGGTTTACTTTAACAAAAGTTATTTAGGTATTTTTGGTGATATTGGCAAGGCTTATGTATATTTATCTGTTCCTGAAAGGGAGAAATAGTGAAAATGGGCACTGAAGTTTTTTTTTTTTTTATAAAGAATTTTATTAATTTTTAACAAACAAACATATACAAACAAAACACAAAACATAAAAAA
>BHFT01039219.1:0-44842 GCA_004320025.1 Laticauda laticaudata
CTCACCCAGCTCAGGGAAACAGACAAGGCGCGCAGCATGAGGTGGCACTCAAGATGGCCTCCAGCAGTTAAAGTCTTTTCCGTGCCGCTTCTCAGCAGGCAGCTTCCCCCTTGCAAACTGAGCCAGAGCTTAAATGAAGCCTGAGCTCTCAAATCAACAGAACGGCGAGAGAAGAAAGGGAATTAATCCTAATTAACTTCCCCACTGAAGAAAACAGCATTCGGAAGGGGGGTAAAGGCGATACGACTTTTAAAACAAAATATCAAGCCGTAGCAAGCAAATGGAATAAAGACACAACGGCAATCAAAACTGGCAGAGGTAAGAAAAATTTTTCTGTGGGGAGGTGGAGCAGAGCAGCTCCAAAAGCTCCCACCACCTTTTTTTTGGGGGGGGGGCACGAATAGCGCTTCCCTTAAACCGGACTCTCAGATTGATAAGGCATTGAAGGCTAAAGACAAAGGAAAAAACCAAAGAAAACCGAATTGCAATCAAACCTGCTAATATTCCTGTTTCAGTCAAGGAAGTATCCAAAGCACTGCCTGTCCTCACGCATGAGGCTGAGCAAAAACTGGGGAATGCTGAGGAGTCACATGGTGGAGGAGGAGAGCGTTCCACGCGGAGACTAAGCACCTCCCCACTACTGGATGCTCTGAACAGCTCATAGGAGAATATTAATATTCTGGTGATAGCTACTAGATACATTAAATTCTAAGCTATAGTAACCCAGTTAATTAACACAAGGACTTACATTGTAATGATTAAGAATTGTCACATCAATTAGAAAGTTAATATAACTCTTCATATTTAATATGCCTTGAAATCTTACTATTTTTAACATACCCTCTAGAAACATCTAATACAACTTCAAATCCTATTAGAGACTAGAATAGAAAGGCTATTAACCACCATAACAAATTCTTTGAAAAAGGAATTTAGCATTGAGAAGTATGAATCTCTCTATCTTAAATACAACTATTTTCATTCTTAACGGCATGAACCAATTCAAAAATAAAATATAATGCAGCTATTCATTCTTATCTTGGCAAATGCCTGCTCAAGGCATTTGGGTTTTCAACTTGAAAAGAGCAGATCAATTGAGATCTTTCTTTCCCTCCCTCTCTCACACACACATCCATAGGGGAAAATAAATCTGTTAAAACACCTTCTTAAATTAGAGGAAATTCCTATTAGATTGAAAGACATTATATATCATCATAATTTTTATATAAGAAATAAAATCATGTTTTAATTATGTTCTCAATCATCTAAACACACATGAAGATATTTTATATGAATAAAACCACTGGTTTTCAGTAAATGTATGTATTTTGTTTAAGATTACATACATGGGTAACATTTTACATCTTATAATACATATAATAATATCCTAGTAAAGGTATTTCATTGTGTGCACAAAAACAGAAAAAAATGATAACTATAGCTGAAGTTTTCATGTTAACAACTATCCAATTAATTTATATCAATAATAGTTTGCTGAAACTATCATATTATTTTTGGATTAAGTAATTGTGCAAACTAAATATTTAAATTCTGTTTAGAATATTAATTCAAATAAAACTGCAGTAAAGATACATTTGGAATTGGAATGAAAACAGATGGGGTTATACCCGTGTTAAAATAAAGATGATTTTACTCACATTCTTTTGCTATAACAACAGAATACAAATCAAGTTTGACAATGTTCCATATTGTAAATTGGAGATGACAAGTAGTGGCACATGGATTGCATGCAGTTGTCACTAATGAAGCCCCAGAGCATTCCCAGATCATGTAAAATACAATTTTATGACAGCGTAGTTTCTGCTATTTAAATCTTACAATCCACCCAAATCAGTCAAAACTAGCCCTTGTGGTGATATTATGTCACAGATCAAGCATTAAGGCAAAAATAATTAATAAAAATGGATTATGCCTTCCTTCCCACTTGCTAGAAATAACTGAACTGGATTAAAAGAATCTATACCTCAGGACAATTAAATAAGCAAGTGTGAACAGTGTGATTCTCTGAATAAAAATTTTGTGTTACACTGCACAATGATAACCTGTTAGTGGAACAAAGCACAATGACCAGATGACTCTCAGGCATAGTCTTCAAAGCCATGACACTCGTCTACCCTCATGCATAGGAGAAAATAATGATGACTACTATCTTGGATCTTACTTTAAGAATTACTTAAAACAGATTTTTGTGCACAATGAACAAATAGAGGAATAGCACAATCATTTTATGAAAAATATTAAATCACAATTCCAAATGCTATTAAGAATAGGAAGGACTCTTATTTTTGGATTACCAGATCAGTGGATCATGCCACTTATTCTTCATAAGGCAAGTGTACTTTAACACAAACAGCTAACATACAAAAGGACAATCTTCCAGGCTAGAAGCCCATTCACTTTTCCACCCTGTCCTCATTGGTTGATTCCTTAATTACATGAATGAAAGCATATTTTACATAAAAATTATAACTACACCCTCTCCTGAAGAAGCATTCTAGTGACTTTGTCATTAAGTGAAATGGTTGCTTAGCAAACTCATGACTGAGAAAGAGAGCAAAAGATCACTGGTTACTACTGGCTTCTTTTGGATAGTTTTATCCTACAGTGACCTGTGCCTGACCCATTCCCGCTTTTGTTTGCCTCTCTGCAGGGTGGAAAGATGGCTTAAACATGCTATCTCTTCCTGAGATGCTTTTCTTTGCAGCACAGTATTTCTCTAAAAAGTGCTAACCACAAATGAACAAACTCTGTTCTGTGACCTTCATTAGTGATTTAAAACCCTTCCACTGGCTCACCTCTGGCCTGAAACTGAAACTAATCAAATCTTAATCAGTCTCACACTGAAAATTTTCCTTGTCTGGAATAGGAAAAGTTTATTCTAAATGTCTGCACTGATCAAAAGAATGAATTTTTGTTGCCATTTATTATCACCGTATTTGCAAATGATTGCTAAATGATGTAATGCCTAAATAAGGAATGGGTGTAATGAATAAAGATGAAAATTAAAGCTGCAATCCCAAACTTGCGTACTTCAAAGCTATCAAAATCAGGAATCAACTTTGCAGAAATTACTTCTAAGATAAATGTAATGATACAAAATATGTCATTTTTAAAAAAATGAATGTTATAAAGTAGTGATCCATGAAACCAAACTGATTGCTTTCTCCCACTTTTTCTTGCTCCTATATGCTCACTATAATGGGGCTTAGCTTTGTTTGTTTGTTTGGGGCACTTTTTGGACCCTACCCTTTTTTTCCAACAAGCCTTCTATACTATCTGTCACTCAAATTGACTCCACTTTGTGATTGCCACAAAGGTTTTCGATTTAATTTTTATTTTACTTAAATAAGTTCTGTAACTGTGACATCTGGAGAATTTATACTGAATTGTCCTTGATGAAAAAAAATACATAGTACAACTTAGAACTTTAAACACAAAGAATATGTTTCTACTCATACACTATGTGAAAAAACAAATAAACTGAAAGTTATTTCCAATTCTGACACTGACTAGAAGTCAAATTGGTGAATCTTGCCAGTTTAAGATGTTTAAATACTTACTGTGTAACAGCCTATGAGGAAGGCTGCATTGGCTTGCTTTTTCTGATCCGAACCACAATAATGAACAATCTTCTTCCTTAACATGGTAAAGGACTATCAAGAAATGAACAGAATTATAATTGTAATCCTTGGATTTTAAATGTATCAATGAATGTAAATATTCCAAATACAATGTAAATAGTCAAATGCAGAGATTTTATATTTAAGAAGAAGTTCCATGACAACATCCACTATAATGAGAATGTGGCATGTGGATTCTTTATATATAACAAAAGGACAGCAAGAGAAAAAATTAACATTCAAATTAATATTTTAAATCAGTGTTTCTTTAAGTGTAGTTCAAAGACCCCTGGGAGTCCCCTAAGTCCCTCTCAGGAATTCACCATAATTGGAATTATTTGCCTATATTAAAAATATTTGCAAAAAAATTAAAACATTTTTCTCATTTTTATTTGTTAGAAACTAGCACTTTTTGAGAAATGTTTTATTTATGTTAATATTTAATGCATTTATTATTGTTTTTTCATATTCCATGTAAAGATTCCAAAGTCTTCAAATGTATTGATTTTAATTTTCAATATAGCAAATAATGAATATAATCCATACGAACAAAAACTATTTCATTCATAATTTTTAAAAATGGGAAGGTGTCCTGACAGCAAAAAAATGTAAGAAACAAAATTTTAAGCAACCACTAGCTTAATAAAATAATTTAGAAGGTTCTAGCATGCTTCAATGGTTTGTTCATTCAGTATTTTTGACTGAATTATAGAATTAAGTTACTACAGAGCAACGTTTCTCAGCTTTGCTGATTTAATAAATCCAACTAATTTACAAAGTGGTTTAAAATGCATTATTTTTCCTGCCTGTGAGAAATTATTCATTTACAGCAGAAAAGGGGCAGACACGCCGACATAACCTAGAACATACAGGGATTATACTCCTAAAGACCACAAAAGGTCAGTTCTTAAGAATGCTAGATCACTGAAAGCATAATTACAATGAAACCAAGTTTTGCAGAGTAATTTGAATAAGAGAATGCAAGAATTAGGCAACCACATATTTTGAATTCCATACTAATATGAGCCTCTGTGGTGCAGTGGTTAGTATTGCAAGATACTTCTGCCTACAGTTTGACAGTTCTTCAAGGCTGACTCAGCCCTTCCATCCATATGGGGTGGGTAAAATGAGGACCCAAATAGTTGGGGGCAATATGCTGACTCTGTAAACTGCTTAGAGGACTGTAAAGCACTATAAAGCAGTATATAAGTCTAAGTGCTAGTGCTAATAACTCATCAGCTGAAAATCTTAAAACTACTGTACAGCTATATGTTAAATAAAAGATTTTCATATTTCAATGGAACTTCAAAACCTGAATTAAAACATCCTGTTACACAATACAAAGTACTTTTGATACTTTTTATATAAATTATATTTTAATTGATTAATAGTAAGAAATTGGACGCTGCATAAAACATCTGGAAAATAGTTTGAATTATGTTTTGTTGATTTTAGAAGTTCCAAGGGTCTTTACAATGCCACATATTGCAATAGTGTCAATTATTACTGACACTATGGATACTACTGTTATACATGAAAATAACTGGCCAGTTATCATGCAGCTCAGTCAGCTGTTGCATATGACTACTTTCATGAAAAAAGAGAGAGAGAAATTACAAGCTATTTATTTGTATTATGACACAACTGATGAAAACAAACATAGTAACTAAAATTATTTCACTTTCAGAGGGATCATGAAATGGGAACAGATTTCATTTCTGCAATTTATTTATACATTAAACTACATTCCCATAAATTATAAGAACTATATTTTCAATATTATGCTTTATATAATAAGTTGACTAAAATATGCCAGTACTACCATTTTCAAGAATGTGAATAAACTATGAATATACATAAGCTGTTAAAAAATATACTAAAGAAATTTCTTTCTGTAATTAAAAGCTAGATATTGATAATCAACCATTCCAATATATTTCAGGAAAGAGACACAACAGTTTCTCAATAAGTTTTTTTCTGCTCCTGATTATTAGGACTTCAAGTTTTATAAGTTTATATTTCTGCCTTTAATCATTAGCCAAATTATGAATTTCCAATTATTTATACCCTGAAATAAAAATTTAAAACTGATCATATACTTTCCCACTCTTCTGGCAAACATATTCTCATTTACTAAAGTAACAACAGTCCAAAATAAATCTTGATTTTATTATTTCTTCTGGGAGGGGAATATACAATAATAAAAAAGTGGAAACAAGACAAATAGAATATAACTATATATATAATATATATAATATATCCTTCTAAGATTTTATAAAGAAACCAAGAATGACCAAACTATTAGATGTTACCTTTAATTTTTTATTTAGCTTGCAACAGTATCTGTAAATCATTGCCAGATTGAGTGGGCCAAAATCTGCATAGAAGCTTGGAAAAAGGGGAGGGGTAAGGAGAAGAGAAGGATAGGGAAGGAAAAAAAAAGACCTTATTGAAATGTCTGTTAAACTCCTCCCCCCACATTCTCTCTACACACTCCCACTGCAGCTGCTTAAATTTAATAAATAGGCATTATAATTGGCGTATTTCCCCATCTCTTTCAAGACAACCATTGAAACACAATGTAATTAATGGGGGGGGAGGGAGAATCTTACAAGCTTTACATATATTATCAAATAAGTCACCAATGTCTATAAATGGTAAAACCATTTTAGAATAGATAATGCAATATTTTGTAAGCACATCTTCAATTAAAATACAAAAATGACTAATTCAACAGTACACACATAACGTGCTTTATTAAGCCTGAAGGATCAACCCACAAAGAGAGCCGACTGACTCAACACTGCATGATTCATTCATCTGAGCTTGCCTCTGTATATGCCAATAGGCTTGGTGTTTTAACTGACCCACTTTTTCACTGTATGTAACTGATAAAGGACCTACAGTTACAGAAATCCGAATGTTCATCATGCCTAAATAGGGAAATGCCTGATGTTTATTTAAACACATCTTTACCCTGAGCTGACTTCTTTTTAACAAGTATTTTTGTATTAATTTGTTCAATTATTCATATTATTAATAACCTTACTATTTAGAGGATCTTACAGCAGGTTATACTGACAGAGAGGCACCAAAGGGATAGCTAGTATGACAGTGGCTAAAAGGGAGATTATAAAGCCAGGTCATCATTTGTACCATCCTGATCTCCAGGATAATACAACGCAATATATCCATGAGCTGTGCAGAGTACACATATCCTGAATTATACGTATCAATTTATGGATGAACAATGCTTAAATGTCGAATTTATTTTCAGAATTCCACAATCAACTCAGTCACATAACATGGTTGGAAACAAAGCCAGTCCAAACAACAATACCTAAGTCAGAACTATTTACAGTTTTGCTTCCGATGGATATATCTTCTGTGGATAATATGCAAGAGATAACATGAAAATTCTTAGTCAACTAATGATATCTAGGGCAAAGAGAAAATCCTACCATATATACTCGCATATAAGCCGACTTTAGAACGCTTTTTTTCCCCCCCAAATTTGGGGGTCGGCTTATACGCGCATAAATCTGATTTGCTGGAGCAGCGACTTAGCGTGGCGGCTTCGCGTCTTGACTCTCATCGTGCGAAGCCGCCACACTAAGTCGCTGCTCCAGCAAGTCGCTGGAGCAAGTCGCCATGCTAAGTCGCTGCTGCAGCCCTCGCCTGGCCCTTTGCAGCCCTCGCCTGGCCCTTTGCAGCCCTCTCCTGGCCCTTAGCGTGGCGGCTTCGAGTCTTGACTCTCATTGCGTGAAGCCGCCATGCTAAGTCGCTGCTCCAGCAAGTTGCTGGAGCAAGTCGCCACGCTAAGTCGCTGCTGCAGCCCTCGCCTGGCCCTTTGCAGCCCTCGCCTGGCCCTTTGCAGCCTTTCTCTCTGGATGGATGATGAGCCGCAACTTTTGCCCTGCCGACTTTTCCCTTTGTATTTTTCCCTCTAAATGCGAGTTTTTGCAAAATTCCTCATTTTGGGGCAGTTTTTTAGGGGTCGGCTAATATGCGAGATCGGCTTATATGCGAGTATATACGGTAAATCTAGAGTAGAATTTCCCATTGTATTTTTTCAGATGTGTATGAGTTCAACTCCCACAATTTCCAAATAACTGGAGGGAACTAAAATGGAGGAAGACAAATCAGCATCTAAACATTTCAGGCATATAGATAGCAATTTATCTGGCAGCCTCATGCTCTAACAGCTTGAAAACTGAACAACTGTTTGCTCTTACTGGTAGCATAGTGAAATGTTATAGAAAACCATTTAGACAGGTCTCATCTACATAAAATTGATACAGTCTGCATAAAATTGACATATAATTGTTTTCAATCAATTATTCTGGACTGCAGGTCTTTTCTAATATAACTTAACTGATTCATATTATTAAAACAAATTGAAGTCTCTAGCTTCAACCCAGTCAATAATTTCAACCATCTCTGGGTAAATACAAACTTTTTGATCTCTGTAAAAATAACTCTTCCTTAAAGTGATGGCAAGATACTATGGCAAGTTAGGAAATATTTTTGAGTCTATCCAAAAAAGTAACATTGCAACTCTATTGTCATTTGTAATAAATGCAATAAACAATGCTACACATTCCCATAGTTAGTGCTTTGGATTAATACCGGTATTTGTAATTTCTGGAGACCATTAATGAGAATGCTGTATATCAATATAAGAGCTTCCCTTTATTTCAACTGCTTTTCATTCAAGGATACACCATCCAAGCCACAATTCCCTACTTGGGACTCTCTAGATGTACTGGATAGCCATTGCCATTAACGTTAACCTTTATCTGGAGGTAAGAATTTTATAATGCTTGATAGGTTGTAAGTTTCCCAGTGTAAATTTATGAGACATAGACCTTTAAAGTCGTTCAGTCACAATTATTAATCAAGGAAGAATGCTTAGCCTCTGTAATAGAAAATGTTGTTCCTAACTGCCTTTCTGGTTTTGGAAACAAAGAAGGAAGGGACCTGATTAATACTTGGATGGAATACCATTAAGTTATAAGCTAGACTGGGAAGTAAAAAAAAATCCTAAGAGAATGCAGTGGCAAATTATTTCCATTTTGTTGTTAACAAAGGTACATGACAATGTTTATGAAGTCACCAGAAGTAAAAGCTCAACTCAATGGAGACTGTGGAGATGGATATTTACCATTATTCTTCAATTTAACATGAAACATGATTCTTCAACCTAAATATACTTCAGATCAATTTACAAATACAATAATAATTTTAAAACATAGCAAATATTTATAGAATTGAACAAATGTATCAATTTGCTTCCAGATTTAACCTTAGAAAAAAATGATGGATCCGGCCTGCAGGCCACCAGTTCGACACCCTGCTCTAGAATAATGAGTTCTGTTTCAAATAAACCTTCTTGACTGCTACATAATGTTCATTTAGAAAAGTAACATGCATATAGTACAATGAAAGCTTTAAACAAGCTTCAAGCAATCTTATTATAAAAATTAAATATTTGCACAATAGAAGTTGTGCAAATACTAAGTACTACTGCTATTTAGTACTCAATAGCACTAAAATAAAAGGAATAAAAATTATTATTTATTGGGTTCATTTATTTATTCTCAAATAAATAAAGCAAAAATAAAGTCCTTATTAATATCTTTTCTTCTTCCTTCCCTTTCTACTGCCACTAATTTTAGCTGCTAATTGTTCCAACAGCATTTTATAAAATTACTTCTTCTGAATTACATTATTTACTATGACACTCCCTAAGTATTTGCTAAGTCCTTCTGATCTTTGTTGTTTAATTTAAAAATTGGGAAAGGAAATAAATATTCTGGAGAACTGGATAGTTTTTCAGAAATTCAATCAGCTTACATCTATTTTTGCAGTAAACACATTACCGTATTTGAGAGAGAAAGTATACCCATATTGTACTCCTATATTATCACCTCATTCTTGACAAACCATGCAACCCCTCAAGATAGAGCCATATTGCTGTAGTGGTTAAGGCATCAGGCTAGAAAATGGGAGACCTTGCATTTTAATCCCATTCTGGCCATGAAACCAGCTGGATAACCTTGGGCCGGGCACTTTCAACCCTAGGAAGGAGGCAAATGCAAAAAATCCCATCCTCTAGGATAGACTTTTTTAAATGATGTTTGCAGTACTCCAGATGTAGATAGTCCTTGAACTCAATTGAACTCAAAATTGATGTTGCTAAGTGAAAAATACGTTGAGTTTTGCCCCATTTTATTATTTTTCTTGCCACATTTGTTAAGTGAATCACTGCAGGTAACACAGTTATCAAATAAATCTGGCTTCCCCATTGACTTGGCTTGTCAGAAGACTGAAAAGCTGATCACATGACCTGGAACGCTGCACCTGTCATAAATATGAACCAATTGTCAGGCATTCAAATGTAAATCAAATGACCAGGGAGATGCTGCAACAGTCATTAAATGTGAAAAAACGGTCGCTGGTCACTATTTTTTGACTCACTTTTTCACTGTATCTAACTGATAAAATGCAGAATTTCTGAAAATACATATTTGAAAATATGAATATCTTCTACTTTAGTATATTTTACTAGTTTTTCAATAAGCATTTCCTATCTTATTAGAAAATAAGATTCTAAGAATGTTCAGCTCAAAGCAGACTTGATTGCTTTATTCCAAATTCAATAAAACTTATTTTCAAAGCAAAAAATACCAACCAAACTTTGTTTCAATTTCAATTACTGAACTGAATCATTTTGAATAGACTAAGATGTTCTATACCAGGGGTATCAAAGTCAAGGCCCATGGGCCGGATCTAACCCATGGGGGAGCTTAGATCTGGCCCATGGGGCTGTCCTGGAAAGAGCAAAGGACCGGCCTGCAGTGCCTCTGCCTGTGAAAATGGAATTCGGGAGGACTGCATGTGCCCCCCCAAGCTCCATTTTCACTGGCAGAGGACTGCAGGAGGCCATCGCAGCTGAAAATAGAGCCCAGGAGCCTGTTTTCACTGACAGAGCACTCGGATTACCACAGGCACCCCTGACATGTCAAGCTGGCCATGCCCACCCTGGTTACTCTCCCCTGCCTCCCCCAGGTCAAACATCACCCTGATGTAGCCCTCAATGAAATCAAGTTTGACACCCCTGTTCTATACCATAGCTACCTAAAAAGATGAATGCTAGAAAATTCAGAATTAAAAAAGGAAGCAATTTCTTTCTAGAGACCCAATTTTATGATTAAATGTATCAGGCTAGAAACTACAGACTTTGAAGCTGTAATGGGAAGAATGCAATGGTAAAAAAGTCCTGAAAATGGCTTTGAGAAAATTGCGTGGATCTGTCTAAACTACTGCTAGGAGTCAAGATTGACTTGACTCAAATATATAAAATTCACACACACACACCCTAAAGTACAGTGAAATCACACCTATATTCCTTGTCACAAGTAATGAGGGCCTACAATTTAAACTACGTAACATTTATGAGGAATAAGGTTATGAGATTACTATACACAATGTAAATAATGCTGCTAGAATCAAAGGTTTCTAACTGGCCACAATTGGCCAATGATAGAAGACTCTGTACTATTCTACTTATTTTATCAGAAAGCTTCACAATGTATTTTTTATACATGCTGTTGCTCTTACTTTTTGTCTTGCAGAGCAAGGAAATAATATTATACTTACTTTTCATATACAAATTCATCATCTATGCAGAAATAGTGTGTACTTGTATTACCGCTTTTTGGTTTATGGAACAGAATGGCAAAATAAAGGCGATCTGAAATTGAAAACAAACAAAAACACCAAAATAGTATTTATAATGAACACAAAGACAATTGTAGAAAATGGGTTGATTTATCTATTTCTTTTTAGCCAAGTTACAACAGCAAAAATAAAAACTTTCATTAAGAATCTGATGATTTCAGGAAATTGGCAACATAGTAGTATTAATAACTATTCAATATGGCGTACTGTTGATGAACTGTTAAATTTGGATATAAGAAATTCATACCCTGAGTTGTCAAAAACAATTCTGACCTGCCTCACTGAAATGACAATCCTTTTCTGTGGAACATTAAGGAAATTATTCACATGAATCATGTGAAAGAATGTTACAATTCAGCTGTATTTATGGCCTGTTTTTGAAATTACTGACATCACTTCCTAACACGTTAGAAATAGAATTATGCAATAAAAGTTTGGTCAAAGTTAAATCACCAGGTTAGAAACTTCTGAATTTGTAAGTTTCTTTCATCAACAAAGCACTGTTTTGTTAAACTATTCGTTAGTATCCATGATACTAACCTTCGGCATGAAAGCCAGATGGGTGAGCTTGGGTCAGTTACTCTCTCAGCCCAACCTATTTCACCGGGTTGTGGGGAAAATAGGAGGAAGTGTTATGTTATTATATTAGATATGTTTGCTGCCTTGGTTATTTATAAAATATAATAAAGTTGAGGGAAATAGATCTCAAACGTTGTTTTCCAATCTTGGCAATTTCCATGTTGGAAACTTTTAGTGCTTCAAAGAATGACGAAAGTCCACTGCTGGTAGCTACTGCATGTATAGACTGTGTCTTGCAGATATATTCATATTGCTTACTCACACACACTAACTACAATGTAACTAAGTTAACATGGTCTCTAAGCAGAGTTGCAGAAAGAGCACAGCCTTGCAATTCTATCCTTCCCATGACTAAGAGATCTTAAATTACTACTTTCAGTGACAGTTGTTAGGATTTCTTAAACAGGAAAATCTGGCAGGAAATACAGATTAAAAAATAGTGGCTAAGACATAATTCATCTCTAACTGATTGGAAAAACTCTTGAAATCTAACTGGGGAAATAACAAAGATGAGTGATATTTTTAAAACTCTCCCAAAGAAACTTTTATAAATGACACAAAAACCAAAACTGCGAACAATGGTAAATTAATTTATTCTGAATAAAAAAATTCAACAGACTGCTTCATGATTTGTTACATTTATTATTTCCATGTAAATACGGTTAAGCATAAGACTATATAAATAAATATTTATTGAAAAACACTTGAGCGTTCATATCAGTACCTGTGGAAATCCGAACGAATTCAAAAATGTTGCCCACACTTTAATAAAAATGGCCCCCAAAATGTATATGGTCGAGCAAGGGAGGCCAGTAGAATACATCACCAACTGCTGGGGTGATTCGCAATTTTGGGAAGCTTTGTGAAACAGACTAATAGCCCTACAGACACATTCATTCCGTTTACTCCACAGATTTAAAGGGCTTAAGTTCCGGTCCAGACAGAGGCAGAAAAGTTCTTTGTTGTGCAACGTACCTGCGGCACCTCTGTTTTGTTTTGTTTTAAACCGCTTGCCCTGCTTCAAAAAAAAAAAAAAAANAAAAAAAAAAAAAAAACAGCTTGAAAACCCACACCGGACGAGCCTAGCCGGCCGCTCCCCCCACTTGGCGGAAAACTTTCTGCCTGTTCCGTCGGAGGGGAAAGCCGTTCTCCACCCGCGCGTTTGCTTACCTGGGACTAACTCCGCGCAGAAGGGCCAGCGCTTGGCGGGCTTCATCTCCGTTTATCCACATTCAGCCGAGAAACCCAGGACTGGGCGAGCAGCGCCACAGAGCTGCTGGAAATGGCTGCTGGCGGAGGTCGCTGCTGACTTTTGCAGCCTCGGTGGGAAACTCCTCAATCTCTCCCTCCCTTCTCGGGAGTACGAACCGCGACGTCCCTACTCTTGCTTCCAAGTGTGTGTGTGTGGGAGGAGGGGGCGAGAAAGCAGCCTTTCCCCGGGCGAACTCGAACGCCGGGCCGAGGGGCACTCCGAAAAAAGGAGCCACAACCCTCCAAGCCTTCTCCCCCCTCTGGGTTTACCGCAGCTCCCTCCCCTTCAGCAGGCAACCCCGAGAGGGCCGCCGGTTCTCCCCGCGCCGCTCATTATTTCTTCGGCCCGCAGAGCTTTGCGCTTCCCTGCAAAGGGGCCTGAGGAGCGCGCGCGCCCGGCGTCCCTGCTCGCCTTCCCGAGCGCGGCTCCGGCTTCTGCCGGAGGCGCCGGCTCCACTTTGCCTTCCTTCAGCCGAGGAGGCGGCTCTGGAAAGCTTCGCACCCAGCAGCGGCCATTGGCTGGCGAAGGAAGCGGAGCCCCTCCTTGCCAACCGCTGGCCATTGCAACCAAGGGCCTTTGCCCAGTCTGGGAGCCTCCCTGGAACCTCGGGCTGGCCTAGTTCCTCGTGGGAGGAATGGAAGATTTTGGTCACTGCCTGGCCTCCGGTTTTTTTTGTGTGTGTGTGTGTGTGTGTTTTTTTTCCTGGCCGCTTTGTGTCTTTCCCTTGCCATTCTGGCAGAAAACTCGACCGGCTCCACCACAAACATGCTTAGCAACACCATGGCGTGTGGAACCAGGCCGAATTGTAAAGACACTTGAAAAAAGATCACAGAAATGATCTTAAGTCTCAAGCACCACAAGTACTTTCTGCATTTTTACGTTTGTCATACGAAGACACCGGGTTGATTTCAAACCTTGAACAAGCACCGGTACATCGGAGATAAAAAAAGGGCTAGATATTCTACGAAAAAAATACTTATTTTTCAGAGGCCTTTATAGAGGGAAGACAAATGGGGCAATTTGTTTGTTTACAACTCTCTAACAACTAATCAAACAAGTAAATTATTGTTTGCATTTAAGATTACATCTGAGCAAGAACTGTTCCTAAACCAGCAATGGGCAGGCTCAAGCCCTATCTGCAGAATAAAGTCAATAATCATCCCAATCTTACAGGTAAAGTTTTTGTAATTATACCACAAAGGGCTCTAAACTTTCACATTAATAGCATAATACAAAATAATTATTTGGCCTGCAGTGCAAATGTCATAGTTGTATGGAACAGTTCATAACAGATTCAGTGAGCTGTAAACCATAATTATCACAATTATGACAAATCATGGCCTGAACTATCTTGCTTTGCATGTAATGAGTCTATCTCATATATTAGTTTCACCTTTTAAGTTGCATTACTGAAATAAATGATATTTTATCATTTGATATTTTGCATGATATTCTAATTTTTCGAGTTTCACCTGTATATTTAGGCAAGTAAAACCAAAAGCACAGGTAGATAATAGATGGTACCTGACTCAATAGTGGTAACTGTGAGAGGGATCTTGGAGTCCTTGTGGACAGTCACTTAAATATGAGCCAGCTAATTTGCTGCAGCTGCCAAAAAAGCCAATGCAATCCTAGGCTGCATTAACAGAGAGGTAGAATCAAAATCACAAGAAGTGCTACTACCACTTTATAATGCTCTGGTAAAACCACACTTCAAATAATGCATTCTGTTCTGGTTGCCACTGGATAAAAATATGTTGAGAATCTAAAGAAGAGTGCAGAGAAGAACAACAAAGATTAGCTAGGGGACTAGAAGCTAAAACATACACAGAATGGAATTGTGTATGTCTAATTTAATGACAAGGACTATGGGTGATATGAAAGCATTATTCCAATATCTAAGGAGAAGAGGAGGTCAATTTATTCTCCAAACCACCTGAAAGCAGGACAAGCAGCAATGGATGGAAACTAATGAAGCAGAGAACCAATATTGAACTAAGGAGAGAAATTTCCTGACAGCACAATTAATCAGTGGATTGACTTACCTCCAGAAGTTGTGCATGCTCCAATACTGCAGATTTGAAAAAAGAGATTGGACAATCATTTGTCTGAAATGTTACAGGATTTCCTGCTCAAGTTGGGGTTGGACTAGAAGACCTCTAAGGTCCCTTCCAACTGCTATTCTGTTAATATTTAATTCAGTAATTCAGAGAGATGGGGGACATACAGAGAAATGTACTGAAGTTCACCAAGATTGGTATGGGAAATGGTGATTTTAAGGAATAATGAAATATGCAAAATTTCCTTTTATTTCAATATAAAGATTAACATATTGATTACATTAACTTTTATAAAATGGAGTTCACCTAATGCGTTCTGTATTTCAGATAATGTGTATATAAATCTTACCCCAGAATATCCAGAAAGAAATAATTATCAAAATTGATCATTATCAAAATTGATCATTCAGAAAGTTATAGAATAAAATACTGTAAACCTCCTTGCTTTGGTTACATTGTAACTCATTGTGTTGGAAAACCAGTTTCAATGAACACTAAATATTGAAGAGATCTGACTTGCAAAAATTAAGATGACCAGTAGATGGCAGCATAATGTTAACATTTTTTAAAAAGTTTATTGCCATCTGGTGGTCATCTGATTTTTTGCAGAAAAGTGTTCATTCATTTTGTGTAATACAGGTAGTCTTCGACTTACAACCATAATTAAGCCCAAAATTTCTGTTATGAGACATTTTTTGTCCCATTTTACAACCTTTCTTGCCACAATTAAGTGAATCACTTCAGCTGATAAGTTAAAAGTATGCTTGTTAAGTGAATCTGGCTTCCCCATTGACTTTGTTTGTGAGAAGGTTGCAAAAGGTGATCACATGACTCCAAGATACAGCAATGGTCATAAATATGAACCAGTTGCCAAACATCTGAATTTTGGTCACAAAATCATAGGGATGCTACAAAGATTATAACTGGAAAAAAAGTCCTAAGTCATATTTTTCAGCGCCATTGTAACTTTGAATGGTCACGAAACAAACTGTTGTAAGTAAAAGACAATCTATAGTGGGAGAAAAAAAACTGGATGTCATCAGAGTTCCACAAAAAATTGTTTAAAATAATGCTTTTAAAATTCTGCATAGGTTTATCATGTACTTCTCATTATTTAATAATCTAGTAGGCAATAATCCTTAAATGCAAAAAATTATTGTATATTTATTTTTTATGCCTGAGGCTTTCTTCTGTTTCAAAAAAGTGATATGGTAATAAGTTAGTTACAGCATACTTAACATGCTAAGTGTAGAATGTGAAAGAATTTCGGGGGGCAAATTTAAAAAAACCCACTCCGATTTTTTTAAAAATCTCTTAATATACCTATTACTATTGTGGGAAGTACACTCCAAAAGGACAGTGTCAGAAGCCTCACAGGACCAGAAACTCAACAGAGGCAAGAGACTCAAGCCAGCCCTCCCCCTTTAAGAAAACCTAAAAGGAAAATCCCATCCGGAAGAAGAAACAAAGTAAACTAAAAGTCTGGGCTACTGCCAAAGGCTAGTATTAGGAATAAAAAAAAAAACTGGACTATGAGGCAGAATCCTGACAGTACTCAAACCAACTAAAAATAACTCAGCTGGAATTCCTCTTTCCTGGCAGAATTAACCTCCAGGATAGAAAAAAACAAAGCTCCAGGGACAGGATTAACCCACTAAGGCAGGAAGACAGAACCCAAAGCAATCACCTTAACTAAAGGCACACACAAATGTCATCAAACTTCAAAGGGAAAATGGGTATAAAAATCCATAAACTTCAAAGGGAAAATGGGTATAAAAATCATAAACTTATCATGCCACTCTGCTTGCAAGCCAGGAACACTGAAGCTGTGTCACTTTTTGCTTCTTGCCTTCCTACATTAAAATAATTCCACTTTCTGGCAGCTGACTTCTGCATCCATTTCTTCTCACCTCTGTGGTATGTCCCAGCTGGGAATGAACTCAGAAAATTTCTTGCAACATTATGAAACAAACTCAGTAATAAGAAAAAGATCCACAAGAAGAAAATAAAAATGAGAAAAGAGAGTGAGCAGAATGAGAAGGGGCAAGGGGAAAAGAACAGAAATCAACTAGAAGTATAAGACCTAAATATAAATGAAATGATAGAAGAAGTAAATATGTCATCAATTAACATAAATGTATTGAACTCCCCCATGAAAAGGATTTTTTTTACAAAATTGCAAAAATTAAAATTGGAATTTTGTTGTCTCTTAAAAGTACACCATAACTTTGCAATTGAATGCCAGAAAACTTCCAAATTCTGCACTTCTCAGATATGACATATTTCTTCGAAAGATCAAATTTTGCTCTCTCAGTAGTAAAATCTTGATCCTCTCAGTCATTCAATAGGGCTAGATTTGCATCCAGCTACAGCAAGACATGAGGCACATGCTGCAAGGCATAGCTTGGCACATTAGTCCACCAAAGTCCAACCAATCCAAGGAAGGAAGAAATTAGAAGCTGTGTAAGCCTTGTCATAGTTTAGGTGACTGTTGTCTGTGCAAAGCCACTCTTGAGTAACCATTGTCCTCTTGACAGTTACATGAAAAATCGGATGAGCTTTGTCACTACTAAATGAAAACCTTTTGAATTTCACATGGATGACAGCCAATATAGAATAGCATGAAATGTGATCGCTATATCTTTGACCTCCTTTCTTTCAGAAAAGAAAAGATCAAGCTCCTACTGCAGACAGATAATACTACATAATTTGAGGGGAATACCTTAGAAGGCAAGGTGTTAAAATACAAAGATTCCTGAAAGAATGCATCTGTCTTTACACAAAGGGAAAAAACAGTCAAAAACAACACCACAAAAAACAGATTAGGACACAAATTAAAATAGGGAAGAAAATGGTAAGTGAGCACCTGTCTATCTGAGAGTTCAAAATCACCAGGACCAGATGGATTACAGCCCAAAGTTCTGAAGTATCTAGCAGATGTGATCTCAGAACCACCGAACTATATCTTTCAAAGATCCTGGGGCACTGGAAAACTGCCAGAGGACTGGAAAAGAGCTGATGTAGTTCCCATATTCAAAAAAGGGAAAAAAAATAGATCCAGAAAAACTATAGACCCATCAGCCTGACCTCAATACCAGGGAAGATTCTGGAAAAAATAATCAAGCAACACACAGAATCAGTGAACACACAGAAGCAAACAAAGTAATAACCAAAAGCCAACATCGGTTTGTCAAAAATAGATCATGCCAGATTAATCTTATTGCATTCTTTGACAAAATGACAAACAAAATTAGTGCACCAGAATTCTGTCAATATAATTTACTTGGACTTCAGTTAGGCATTTGGCAAAATAGATCATAACCTACTACTTGATAAAATAGAAAAATATAGGTTAGACAGCATCACCACCAGATGGATTTGTAACTGGCCGACCAACCGCACTCAACATGTAGTCCTCAATGGAACTGCATCTACATGGAGGGAGGTATGCAGTGGGGTGTACCCTAGGGTTTTGTTTTAGGCCTGGTACTCTTCAACATATTCATCAATGACTTGGACAAGGGGATAGATGGGGAACTCATCAAATTTGCAGATGACACCAAGCGAGCAGAAATAGCCAATGCTCTGGAAAATAGGCTTAAGATATAGAAGAATCTTGACAGACTTGAACATTGGACGCTATCTAACAAAATGAAATTCAATGGTGAAAAAATTAAGGTGCTACATTTAGGCAAGAAAAACAAAATGCACAGGTACACTATATGTGGTACCTTGCTCAATAGTGGTGACCGTGAGAGGGATGTTGGAGTCCTAGTGGACAATCATTTAAATAGGAGCCATCAGTGTGCTGCAGCTTCCAAAAAAGCCAACACAGTTCTAGCATAAACAGAGGGATAGCTGTTACCATATAGATCAAGATCACGTGAAGTATTAATCTCACTTTATAATGCCTTGGTAAGGCCACACTTGGAATACTGCATCCAATTTTGGTTGCCACAGTGTAAAAAAGATGTTGAGACTCGAGAAAGAGTGCAGAGAAGAGCAACAAAGATGATTAGGGGACTGGAGGCTAAAACATATAAAGAACAGTTGCTAGAACTGGATATGTCTAGTCTTACGAAAAGAAGGACTGGGGTGACATGATAGCAGTGTTCTGATATCTCAGAGGCTGCCACAAAGAAGAGGCAGTCAAGCTATTCTCCAAAGCTCCTAAGGGGTAGAACAAGAAGTAATGAGTGGAAACTAATCAAGGAGAAGAAGCGACTTAGAACTAAGGAGAAATTCCCTGACAGTTAGAACAATTAATCAATGGAACAATCTGCCTCCAGAAGTTTTTAAAAAGATGTTGGATAACCATTTGTCTGAAGTGGTGTACGGTTTCCTGCTTAAATTGGGGGTTGGAATAGAAGACCTCCAAGGTTCCTTTCAACTCTGTTGTTCTGTTCTGTTCTGTTCTGTTCTGTTCTATTCTATGAACTCTGAAAGATTAAGCTCATGCAGTCAAAGGTACATGTTGTGAATCTGGAAATTTTGCCCCAGAGGGCTGGTCAGTAGAATGAAAGAGTCCATCACAAACACGGATATTTGCTTGTTCTTCACTGCCTTAGTTGACATAGCATAGGGCACACCATCTTAAAGCAAGGTACAACCTAGTCTGTTCCATATTTTCAACTATTTCTTAATCGCTAGCATCACTATTCTTGTTTCACAGATTCAGTATGGTTTATATATAATAACTGTTCTAAATTACATACCACAGCCTGATGGTCAAGATATATACAGTACAGTTTAACTCTGATTTATTGACTAAACCACAGAGACTGTTACACACTTAATGCTAAGTCTTGGTTTACAAAGTACAGTGATTAGATGCATGTATCATGCAAAGGAAAAATCAATCAAATCTGTTATAGTTAGTATTCAAGCTGTTAATGCTATAAAACAGTGGTTTAACTCGGGTGTCAATCCCGATCACATCGCAGGCTGTATTGTGACATTTCTTGCCTTTGTGGAGCCGGCGTGGGTGTGGCCTGTGGGCCGCCAGTTTGACAGGCCTGGTTTAAAAGCTTTAATAGCTATAATCATAGTATATATGTCGAATATAGGTAGACTTCTAAAAGTGTAACAAATGTCCTGTTTAGGGACCATCTGAAGTTACAGTTACAGTGTAACTTTATGACCAGTCCTCGCATCTATCACTATTGCAGTTATGGTCCTCGCACTTACAACCCTGCCCATTGTCATGTGATCTACATTCAAGTGCTTGGCAATCAGTGGGCATTTAAAATAACAAGCTGCACTCACATGTCTCAGTTAATAACCCATGGTGACTTGCTTAATAGAACCAAATGAAAAAGATATTGTAAATCCATCATGGACATGTAATACTTTGTTCAGCAATCGTAGTGTTTAGCAACAGAGTCCTTGATCCCAATTATGCTGGTTGCTAAATGAGAATTATCTGTAATCAAAACATTGATGAAATCCTACTCATAAAGCATATTTTATTTCTTTGTAATATGTTTATTTCTTTACTAAAATAGCTCATTCAAGTTTAAAATTAACTTCTTTAAATTCAATACACAAGAAGGAGAGTGCTGCATCTTTGTAAATCAATTATCAATATTTTCAGAGTAATAACTGCAGTTAGAGAGTGTTTAATGTTTCATGAAAAAGCTTTGCAATAATCAAAACAGACAATGCAGAGCAATTTCCTTGAATAATGGAATACTTTGTATTAAGTAATGGGAAATGTGCATTTACAACATAACTTAGATTCAATATTGTGTGCACTTAACAGTAAGCAAACAAGAGTTTATGGGCCCTATTTCTGAATTAACAATCCATGGGATTGCTAGTTTATATTTGTTTTCCTGAGGGCCAATATGGCAATTAGATGTTTAAAAAATTCTGCACTCATCAGAATGATTTAAAAAAGATGCTGTGATTTCACAAAGATGATAACAGGCCTGGAGGCTAAATGCCGAAATTTCGGCTAAAGCTGAAAGTGACAAAACGGACCCATTTTTCGGCTTCCAAAGGCTGCAGAGGCTTCCCTTGAGCCCCGGGAAGGCGAAAATGATCTCCCCGGGGCTCCAAATACTCCTTCTGGTATTTCCAGAAGGCCCGTTTTGGGCCTCCTGATGCTGCAGAGGCTTCCTTCGAGCCTCTGGGAGGGTGCAAAAGGCCTCAAATGGGCAGAAAACCAGCTGGAACATGGGCAGTGCAGGTAAGGGGGTAGGGGGTTGGTGTTGTCTGTGCATGCGCAGGGGAGCGAGGCACATTGCATTGTGGGTGCCAGCGTGCATGCATGCACCCTTTCGGCACACCACAACATATAAGATTCGCCATCACTGGAATTGTGATTTTGATTGCTTAATCTGAAGTAGATCATGAACCTGAGCCCGGTATGGTTTAGTGGTTAAGGTTCTTATTTCAAATCCCTCTGGGCCCTTAGTCCATTGTAACTTTTCAAACCAATGTTCTGATCACCCTTTTGTTTTTTATTTTAAAAAAATGTTCTTAAATTTATAGTTAAAACTTTTTTCTTTAGGATTGAAGGAAACTCACTCACTGCTGTAAAACCTGTTGATTCAAAGGTGACTAATAGCTAAAAAGCAGATAGCAAGCAATTTCTGCAAACATAAAAAAAGAAACATGCAAACCCTAGTGCTGACCATGGTTTGAATGAAGATGGCTTTCCCTGAGCTCTAAACCCACAGGATGCCACTGTCTTGCTGTGTCCCTATGAGAAGCACTTGTGGGCAACTTCATATCTTTTCCTTGTCTGGGCAGGAATTAGGAAGAGCTGGCCTACTTACCAGCTCTTAATTCTGTCAGTTGTCAAATCTGTTACCATTTCTTCCCTGGAAATACTTCACCACTGTACATTCTGTAAAATATCTGGATCCTGATTAAGGCCCAAGCCCAGAGATGACTCTGCAAAGTCCAATCAAGTTCACTCATTTATTTGTTTACACCTTGCCCAACTAAAAGCAAGTTACTTAACCTTCTAATTTACTAAATATAACCAGAGGGATTGTAAAGTGTGGCTATCTTGAACCCCCCTCTCCTCTCACCAGCTTGGGACTGCACAGTCTCTTAATTCAGGCATTTCTCTGGGAAAGCTGTGTATTGCCAATACTTTCCCTCCCTGTTCCTCCAGGTGCACATTCTATTATATCCCTTCTATAAATAGCCAGGATTTGCTTAACCACTCAGAGTTTTCTCTATAACCAAATAGTCAAAGATGTATAATTTGAAAACAATTATGATCATTTTTCATGAAAATGAATGTATTAAAATTGATCCATGGAGAAATCATTCATATAGAAATCAATACTAAATTTTGGGGAAAATAAAAACAAAATCTTGGGTGGCTTTCTCTTTGGAATAGTCAATAACACCTTATTGGTTTCAGCATCTTCAACAAATAGTACAGTTCAAAAGGAACTGCAAAAACCAAGGTGGATTTGACTGAATTTGGAAAACTTGTCAACAAAATTCAGAACATCTGTTGAAGCTCCTTACATGACAATTGATTTATAACAATGGGCATACCAATGGAAGATAAGAATCAAATTTAATGTGAATATGAATTAAAGAAAACTGGTACAAGATTCCCCCCGCTTAGTATATAACTCCATTGCTGACTGTCCAATACATAATATTTACTAACAATATTGCACCTAGTGGCAATGTTTTTAAGCTCAATAATTGTAGAAGGTGATTCACCATAAAATGATTTTTCTTTCCTGAGAGCTGTTTTTCTATTAAATATTACTTAGCTTTATATTTCTACAAAGTATACAGAGTACACTAGTTACCTATGTGATAACAGCTATTATTTCTCTATATGGTAACAGCTATCAAGAAATGTTATACTTTTTACTAGAAATTAGTTCTGGTTCTCTGCCCTAAAAACTGGCTTGGTGGATATGGCTGGGGGACATGTCATGTGACTGAGTGGGCGTAGCCAACTCTATGGCACTTGTATGAGTGGTCCTGTATGGGACAGGCAGGATTGGGGAGGGAATTCAGGGGTCTCCATTGGGGGGGGCAGGAGGAAAGAAAGATCCAACCTGTATGTGTGTGAGAGAGAGAGAGGGAGAGAGGGAGAACACCATAACCAGCCCTGATATAACTCTCCAAGATTGGATTGGATCCTACTCTCTCTTATTGATTCAGACAGACAGATAGACAGACACACACACACACAACTTTTGGCAGGTTCAGAAAGTCTACTAGGCCTGACATGTTGCGGACGCCCCTCACCTCTTTGCCTGGCTCACGTTCTCCCTCCCCAGTCTAGCTTGGCGAAGGTGGCATGAAGCTCTTACATTGCTCTTTCCAAGCATGCTGTCAGTGAGGCTGGGCCCCAGTGAGGGCTGGTTTTTTGCCTAGCTTTGTCTGACTAGGGGAAAACCGACAGGAGCCTGGGGAGGAAGCTTGCATCAAGCTAGACTGGGAAAGCTGGCTACGAGAGGAAGAGAAGCTGGGTGAGCTGGATCCAGATGCTTCCCGAGTCCCCTCATCCCAGAAGTAGCAACTCACTCTCTCTCCTCTCTGCTATCCACCTTCTTCGCACAAGATTGCCCAGCACCAGAGACAAAGAGGGAGAAGGGGCAGCGGCAGCCGCTAGCATTTAGGGAAAAGTGCCACACAAAAATGGGAGCACACAGAAACGCCGCCCCCTTCTCCCTCTCCATTGCTGGGTGATCCCATGTGAAGAAGGGGGCGAGCAGAGAGGGGAAGAGTGCGAGGTTGTTGCTTCTGGGATGAGGGGACCCGGGACATGTCTGGATCTGGCTCACCTGGCTTCTCTTCCTCTCACAGCCAACTCTTTTCAGCTGTTTTCAGGACATTTTCAGAATGTTTTTTGGGCCAATTTTGGAACTGCACAGAATCAGAACAATTGGTTTGGGTGAACCGGTCCGAACTAGCAGTAGCCCACCTCTACTTTAGAACAAGGGCGTCAAACTTGCAGCCAGCAGCCAGATGTGTATGCATTGGCCATGCCCATACCTTGTTTAGTGAAAGGGAAAAAAATAATGATACGTTACATGACAACATGACATGATTTTGACACTCCTGCTTTAGAAAAATAGTAGATAGTAAGGCATGGAAGTATGCATCAATGTAAACAATGACTCTGTGGGTTAAAAAACACACTTAATATGGAATTTAATCTGGAAGCTATTTATGGACTATAATTCTACATATGGGTTTACACTGCATCCAAAGTGTGGATTTTTCAATGTAAGTCATTGAAGTATTTATTTTAGTAAGGATAGGACTTAATTATAATAGAAATTTCTCTTATTTCTTCTGATTAATTCTTCTGATTATTGATATAATTTCAATAATAGTTCAAACTGATATTTTATCTTTATATGTAGTATTAATCTAATGCTACTTTGAAAATTATTGTCAATTTTATACAGCCTGTAAATATATTTTTTATTTATTTATTTTCTATCTGGTGGTATTTTTAAATAACTGTTAAAATAAAATGGAAAATAAATAGTCTATGGTAATGGCTTATGGTAGTATTATTTTTCAAGGTTGCTTATGCTTCTCAAATATTGTAATTACTATTGCATTGTAATTAACATTATCTCTATGCCTCTTTAGATAACTTCTCTTTTTACATTTTTCCTGCTTTCTATGTCTTACACATTACAAATCTGCATAAGTAAACCACAAAGCTTCTGATTCAGATTTCCAGCTCCTCTGTCCATATAATAATAAAATGAAGAAAGCGTGGATAATTGATGTGACAATACCAGGGGACAATGAAATAGAAGACAAAGAGTGGGAGAAGATCACAAAGTATCAAGAACTGAAAAGATGAAGTGAAAAGATTATGGCATAAACTAGCTGTGTTGGTCCTAGTGGTTTTTTGCACACTTGGTATCATATCAAAAAATCTTGGAGGACACTTAGAAAACCTGTAAATTTAACAAAAATTACAAAAGGCCATAATGCTTGGATACATTACAATTGCTTAGACCTAAGTTTTTGAGAAGAATATGAGAATATAATGTGTATGAAGATCAACACCAGCTAAAGAACCAGCTATTATTTCATATTGTTGTATGCATAATAATACAGTAATAGTAATAATAATTTATTAAACTTGTATGCAACTTTCAATGACTTACAACAATAATTAAATAATAATTAAATAATAGTTTTTCAAAGCAAATATTACTGAATTTGGGTACATGGAGCATATATTGTACACATATTAAGGGCCTGTCACATAGGCCGACAGATGCAAGAGGTTTGTAAAAAGGACACAGCGGACGAGAAAATATTTCATCCGTTGTTATCCGCTCTCAAAAGTGCCCCGAATTTGCATAACCATAGTGGACAACAACAGAAAGGAACGGATGGGGGGAGGACGTAGCCAGGATGGAAAGCGGATGCTCCACGGAAGCTAGCGGATGGAAGCGGATGACACATCCGCGGGGCTTCCAGGGGAGCACAGCGAAGCGGACACACAGCGGAAAGAGCGGATGCCGAGCGGATGAAGCGGATGCAGAGCGGAAGCCTAGCAGATGCAAAGCGTTCACTGCGCATGCGGGGAGGATGCATTGCGTCAGCCCAGCGGATATAAAGGGAAGCAGCTCACAAGCAGGTCACCATTCAGAGGAAAGACCTGCTGCCAGACACAGCTCCAGCCAGCAGCCAACCAAGCAAGCAACTGCGGCTTGTGCTGCGGGCTTCTGCTGCTGGGGCTGATCTTCTTGTGCCGGTCGCCTTCTGCTTGGGCTGCTCTGGTGCTGGTGCTTCTGCTATGCTTTATCTTCTGGTGGCGCTCTGGGTGCTGGGGCTTCTGCTGGTGCTGCTCCTGGTGCTGGTGTTTCTGCTGGCGCTTACCTCTGCTGCTGCTGATCTGGTCTTGCATGGCGCTGCTGGTGCTTACTCTCTGCTGGTCTGTAGGTACTTGCTTTTGCTGCTACTGTTGTTGTTGCTGCTGTTGCTGAGTGGTGGTGTGGAGGAGCAGCCCTACAATGAAGCCCCCTCTGATGAAGGGCAGAATGCTGCAGAGGGAGGAAGAGGCATACAGGCAAGAAAGGAGAGGAGGCAGTACTCCAATTGAAGAGGAAACTTGGATGAGGTGGTGGAATGGCGAGAGGAGGCAGACTCATCGAAAGCGAGAACATGAGGATGAGGTGCTGGAAATGGCTGAGGGAGAACGAGTATTTTGGCGGAAGGGACACAGGCTCTATCGAGACACCAAGAGAAGCAGGCTGCTTGGAGAGAGAAGGCGGAGAGTCTGGGCTACACTTTGGAGTCCTCCTCAGGCTGGTGGGAAGAATGCACACTGGTACGGGGCTGCATCTCAGAAATCTGGCCAGGGCACGATAGAAGCTGAGGACGAGAGACCTACGTGTGGCAAGTGCAGCTTTTGGAGGGAGGAGCAGCCCTCTCACACCTCTCTCTCAGGCAGCTGCAGAGACAGTCCCTCTTCTGCCAAGAGGTCAGCTCCTGTGTCAGGAGGTTCTGTGGAGGTGCCATGACAGAAGAACCCCCCGACAGTGGCATCCCATCGGGGAGCGTGTGGAGGACCCCCTGACGCAGTGGGAGCAAGGAGAGGACACTTAGCGCAGAGAAAACCCACATCCCCCAGTCCACTCCACAGAAAGCAGGCAGAAAGGAGACAAGGGAGAGCCAACTGTCCTGCTGGAGATCAGGGACACCATCAGAAGCAGCGTAGATCTCCTCTTCAGCTGTACAATCACCGACGTCCCATCTCCAACTCAAGCTCTTCCTCACTACGTAAAGACCCTCATGAACAATGTCGGAATCCAGTATAAGGTATAAGGCGGATCACCGTCTTCTTCAGAACCCTCCAGACCCACTGAACTGCTCCACCCAGTCCAGGCCTGCTCTCACCCAGGTGATGATCACTGCCCTTTCAAGGCTTTCCACAGGCCTTGGTATGGTATCCCTTCTACACTCCAAGGCTACGGCTACCAGGACTTGAGGCAGGCACCAGGTAGCCAGACCTTCCCGTCAGGCACAGGTACATGTAGCACTGTGCCGGTGCACCGATGCATCACGCCACTGATGCCAGCCACGCACAGATGCACCCATGGGCACAGATGCATGACCACAGATGCCACCCATGCTCAACTCGCTCAGCTTGCAGACACAGCACATCCCACTACACTGCTCATCTCCACCCACAGCCAACTGGCCCTCAGAACATATGTCATGGTATTGGCTGACACCAATGTCCTGGAGGAAGGGCTCTTCAACATCACAGGATGAGCCAGCCTTCTTAGAGCTTCTCCACACACCGTCCCTGTTTGTCTCTCGGGGCCAGGCGCTCAGACCAGGCACTCTAGCAGAATGACTCAAGTACCTGGACTTACCCCTGAGACGTGGAATGCCTCAGACTGACTGAGAAGGTGCCGAGACTGTGGTTGCAACCTGTTGAACTTTATCTATGCATTAAGACATTGGGTCATTTTTTTCTTTTAGCTTGTTATTAATAAAGATTATCTTTGCTTCACACACTTGCTTCATTTAATTTTATTAAAGAACTTTTAGAAGTGGTTTAAGTCTTTGCATGATTGTGGAATGGGTTAAGATAGCGTGGGATGGGCAAGGGATACTTTGGGATGGGTAATAGCTGTGGGATGGCAGGGATCCTTTGGAATGGGTAATCAGCTGTGGGAATGGGTTAGGATACATGTGGGAATGGGCAGGGATACCTTTGGGATGGGTAATAGCTATGGGATAGATAAACTCCGTGGCAAGCATAGTGGGACTGTATGTGTTGGTCACCCTCCAGGTTGCCACACTATGGCTTTATTATCAATAACAATGTAATAACTGATCCACCACATTTCACAAAAACACACTCTAATAAAATGCCCTGTTATTGTAGGCACACTCAAGCATCATGGCCCAATTCATCAGGGAAGACAGGCTGAAGGAAGCATCCAATTAAGCATCTATCATCCTGTCTTGGCCATTCCACTGCTCCAGCTGGGGATTGCACAGTGTTTTTCAGGAGGTTGCGCTGCTTTTTCCCTTCACGTGAAGCTCTGTTGGGGCCTTGACTACAGTGTCGCATCAGGTTTCGCTTTGTCCTTACGCACGGCTCCATGTCCATCGCCTTGTTGGAGGTCCAACGAGCCTGTTCTGCACACTGGGTAGGGTGCGATGTGATGTGCAGGATACAGAAGCTTCTCGATCCTCCTCACGGTCCTGTGGGCGATGCTGCATGGTGGGTGGAAGGTACCCTGGAAACCTGTGGCTCACGATGCCAAAGGATTCTCCTTCTCAACCCCGCCTTGCTGGACAGCCTGTAGTTGAAGATCCTCTCTTCACGGGTGGGGATCTGGAGATGTAGGCTTCTGGGTAGATTGGTGAGGGAGAGGCGTCATCCCCCACGATGAAGTAGGGCAATTTGTGTGTCGTTGGGCAGGGGTCTGATCTGGAAAGCCATGATGAGGTTGGCGTTCCAGCCCTCTTGAGGTGTGCGTTGTAAATACCTGGGCATGCTGAAGATGACCGTTGCTGAAGCATCAATGTAGATGAACTTGTAGTCATGCATCGCATTGCAGAGGACAATGCTGAAGAAGCCCTTTGTGTTAAATAGGGAACGCGCCTGGACTTGGTGGAGCTTTGCAGGCCTCGTGCTTGCATCTATGGCTCAACGGTGTGGGGGAAGTTCCACTTCTTGATCCACTGCTCTGCAACTTTCGCTCCAGGCTTCTTCAGTGGAGGTGGCACTGGAGTGAGCTCCTCCAGGTATTCTTCTGATATGGCTGCAATTCTCTACCACAATGTTGATGGTGTTGTGGTGGCACCGCTCCAGCCGTCTGGCATGCTCTGTGGTGGTCTGAGGCAGGTGGCGCAGAGTGAGTGGCATTGAGCCGCAGGGTCAGCTTTGCTGGAAGTTGGTGCTCTGGGCTTGGTCAAACTGGGCTCCGCTGCTCAGCAACTTCGTCAAAACATGCCTGAGAGGGATTTCAATGAAGTTCTGGAAATGCCGAGGGTTTCGTTCCTCAGCTCCACATCAGCTTGTTATACATGTCGTACTCTGCTCTTCTGGCGATCCATCTTCAGACCAGACTCTTCTTGGCCGCTCCTTTTCTTCGTGGGGTAGAGCAGGTGAAGAGCCTGTAATGGCTTCGCACGTTGTAGAAATGGTGGCTACCTACAAGGGCAGTGTGTGATGATGATGGTGGAGATGAGCTGGCATGCTGTGGAAGAGCAAGAGCAGATGAAGGCGAAGAGGTCTGACCGAGGGCATGTGCTGGACTGAAGTGAGATCAGGTGTAGTTCCTCGTCCTTTTTAATAGGAATATAGGTTTTCGCTCGATGTCCTTTTGGCACCTCCTAGGCAGTCTGGCGACATCCTACATTCCGAGATACGTACGCCTCTGCGAACGTTTTTCGCGTTTTAATGCTTTGTTATGCGGAGCTGGCATCGCTTCATCCTTTCTCCGTCCGCTACTAACGCTTTGTGTCATTTGCGTCGTTTGCTTCCTCCCTGTGTCGTTTTAGCTGGAGGGATGCGAGTTGTGCGGATGCAAGTGATGCTAGCGGTATAGGCGGATGCCTAACGGAGTGACGACGGATGTAGAACGAATGTTCCCTGTATATCGTTACGGATGCAGAACAGAAACGCATTGGATACATTTTGTCCGCTGCAAAAGTTTTCCGGCAGCTCAAAACTTTTTGAGTGGATGGAATCTCATCGACGGATGCTGGAGGATAGAGCGGATGCAAACATCCGGACGCAGATGAGTAAGAACAGAAGGCATCGGTTAACCAACGGATGGGCAAGTTTTTCCCAACGGATGGCAAGTGTTTCTCTCTGTTTTACATCCTCTTTCCATCCGTTGGTGCTGTGTGACAGGGGCTTTACATATGATTATCTGCCTTTTAGTATTTATCACCGTCTTTCTAAAAATAGTTTATATATTCTTGCGAGCAGCTGTTGATGGTGAATATTTCTGTGGCACCATGACTGCTATAATACTACACTATTCAAATATTGAGTTCCTGCACTGAAATTCCAGATTAACTCTAGACTAATCCAGACTGAAGAGTCGTTCTGTCAAAGCAGTCCTTCAGAATGAATAATTTATCTTTTATAGGACAGATTTGCCAAGTACATTTCAACACACGCACGTATATTACAATTCTCTTCTGTCTAGTATCTTTACAGAGGTTGACTACTATGTTATTTATTTGAATAGATATGTCAAAACAGGTTACATTCTGAAAATATAGTATTTCTCTCTAAGAATTATTGTAAAGCAATTGTAAATCTTTTAGTATAAATATCTATGGTGAAGCTTCATGTCACTGAAAGTTTTTAAATCTGAATAGAGGTTTTTCAGCCATAATATAACAGAAGAAACAACAGTCAAACATGTCTTTTTAAAAATTAAGGGCTTGTAAAGAACCATCCCTTCAGATGCTTGAGAAATACTTAATAATATAAAATTGGTGATTTCTGGTATGAAATGGCTGCTTCACACCTTGAAGTAATCCTTAATTGTAGTTTGATTTGGGGTTAAGTGATAAAAGAACCTAACCATTGACAGTGATGCCTAGCCAAATGCAGCATTTGCTCAATAAGAGGCACCACAGTTAGGATGCTTATTTTCCACTGCAAAAACTTGAAGATAAAAAGGTTTTAAAATAGATCTGATTTACTATGAATACAATAAGTCTTGTTTTAATTAACACATAGTAAATAATAGGGTGCACGTATTTTTCAATTATAGTAGTAAAATTATGATGGCATGCTACACTATGACGAAGCTGTTGCGTGACTATGAAAAAACATAATCTTCATTAACAACCAATACATGAAGCTGATATGTGGCTCAGAATTACAATATGTACAGGCTTTAAGAACTTTGGAAAAGGAAAACAAGACTAAAATATAGTTAGGATTTTGCTGAAATATAGTTAGGATATTGCTAGTTACCTTCTTTATTTTATTAGCTTTAATATAGCTGTTGAATTTGCATGCAATATTCATAATATATATATTTCCTTTTATATTATATTATAGTTATAATTCCTTTTAATTTTATTAAAAGTTAAAGATTAACTGTTAAAAACTGATTTCAAGGGGGGCAAGGGTAAACGTCATAAAACCCCATAAGAATACAAGAATAATGTTTTTCTTGAGTATTTTTTTTTCTGTTCAAGTGTAATAATCTAGTCTGGACTGCTTTTCTCTACACATGCTTTTTAAATCAAGATTCAGAGCAATACTGAGTTTACTATTGGGCCCTGGTCAGCTTAAATCCAGCCAACTTGAACTTGGTTTAAAAAAATTAAATTACCAAGAAAAATGAAACAAATAATTTTGTGCATTTTCTAACAAATAGTGATCCTAACTAAAAACATATCAAGTCAAATATGCATAATTCAAAACCTCCAGCAATGTAGTTTAAAAAAACTTTGCAATGAGGAATTTATATTCTAAGAAAAAAACAATTGCAAATTGTCTTTAGACATATAAAAATAATTTACTCAAAACTTAACTTTAGTGACACTATGGCAATAAAACAGGCAGATGATTCTCTTAGGAAGTGGGGTTATATAAATTTCAGGCTTGTCTTTCTTTTGGTAAACATATCTGAAGGAAGTTGCTTGACTTGAGAATTGAAACCAAAATCATTCTTTCAGTTAAAGAGCCAGGGGTCTGGCCACAATGGTCACCATTTCCCTGGAGTTGAATCCAATCATATAGAAACTAAACATAGTTTTTCCTTTCCTTTTTTTTTTCAGCAGCTTTTTAAGTCCATTTAATCATTCATAACAACCTGGAGAATTTCTGTATTTTATAATGGACTGAGATCTAGTGAAGGGACCTGTTGCAAAAAGCAGGTAACAAAAAGCCCTTTCTCTGATATGAAACACCTTCATTTAGGCCTACAATTTTCACTCTGAGGCCTACTCTGCCTTTTGGTTTACCTTTTGGGACAAGAGGAATCATCCCAATAGTGAATGGGGCCTCTGGGTAAGAACAGAATAAAAAAGGGAGTATAGAGCTCCCCGACATAAACAAATTCCCATGGTCACAATTGTAACACATAGATAGCAGACACCCACTGTAGGTTTTAATTTAAATGATCTGAACAGTCAAAGCTGTTGATTCAGGTGGGGTTTTCTTTTCTTTTTTTGGTCCCAATCTATGTTAGTGGATTGGAAATCATTATGGTGTCTAGTCACCTTATGTCTTTCACAGTATCTGTGCCTTATGCATCCATGAACTTTTTTTCATTTAGCTTTTACAGAGAGAAGTCATAACTACAGGAAACTACTTTTTGACATGCCAGGTGGGATTGTTCCCTCAACCCCTCCCCACCCCCACCCCCCAAAAAATCCCTGGAGATCTCCTCAGGCTAATGAATGTTCTCAAATCATCGCTAATCAACATAACATAGTTTTCAAGGAAATTGCCTCTGGACATCTCTTTTCTTGTCTCAATAGAGATAACAAAACCATAGTGCAAATACTTGAAAAAGATGGGCACAAGACAGTTCAAGTCGAAGCCTTAAGGAGATCTGGCAAAATTTCATCCTGTCCCTTTCCCATCTCTTCCCCTGCTGCGATCAACATTTTTTAAAAATGTAACAGAGAAAATAATTTTGCTATTGCATTTTTACATTTTTAATATTAATAATTAAAATTAATATTTGCACTGTGATGAATTGCATTTCACAGATTATACATTAAGTTTATGTCAGACACAAAATATTTGACAATACGCAGGCTACAAAATATATATTAAATTTAAAATGCAAAGAACAGAAAGCGGAGAAAGAAGCCACTCAAGTTGCCTATTTATAAATCCAAGCAGTACAATGCTTTCTATCATATTTCCCATCACATTTTTAACACAACTCAACAATAACAATGGAACAATTGGCAAAACAATCGAGATGTCATTTTTATCAATTATTTTTAATGCCAAGACAGTATTGAATCATAAAAGATTTTTGCAAAACAGGAGCCAGGAAAATCGACGCATTTAGCAAAAAAAATAAAAAAGTATCGTTTCCCTCTCTACTCGAATACCAATCCTGCAGAAGAAAGTAGCACAAGAAAAAGTGAAAGAAACGCTCGGCCTTTTCAAATTTAAGTTATTTTGCATTTAAGTTATTTTGCAAGGTTTGACCTGCAATTTGGGTAATATACGAACTGAGTATTACGGTAATCTTCTGTTTTCCACAGACAATTACAGCTTTCCCCACCCCTCAGACGGACAGGGGATGAGAAACCTTCTCTCAAAAAAGATTTTTCCTCCAGTTTTAAACCCCCCCCCCCGANGCCCCCCCCCCCCAATCCCACACCGAACGAGACCGAGAAATCGTCCGCTCACAGTCACGTCCATACGAACCGCCCCGCCAGTTGGGAGGGAGGGAGGGAGGGGGTGTCTCAGACTCCCCGGTTTCTCGCAGCGCCCATTTCTTCACCTGAGATTTGTAGGCAGAGGTCGTGCCTGGGGGCTCGGGGGGACTGCTCCTCTGCTTCGCCCAAGATCGGCAGGGCGGCGGAGCTTCGAGTTTTCTTGGATGCCGGCGGTGCCGTGGCCGGCAGAGTAGCCGGGGCCGAGTACCTTCGGCTCCCCACTCCCGAAGTCTTCCGCTTCATGGCGGCGGTGAGAGCGGAGGAGGAGGAGGAGGCGGCGGCGGCGGCGGCTGCAGGGCACCCGGGCTCATCCCCGCCGCCTCACCCCCAATAGGGGTATAAGCAGCCCAACGGGAGCCAAAGCAGGAGGAGGAGCAGGACCAGCAGGAGGAAGAGGAGGGAAGGCAACTGCGGCCGCTTTCTGAAGCGCCGCCCCCCCCCCNCAACTGCGGCCGCTTTCTGAAGCGCCCCCCCCCCCCCGCCCCCCTCAGCTGCTCCCAACCTGCCACTTGCCGCCGCGGCTCCCGCTCTCAGGCAGCGCTCCCGCTTCGGCCTCCCCCCAGGCTCGCTCCTCATTGGGCCGGGCCAGTGTGAGGTCACAATCGCAGAGCCTCTGACAGTGATGTCATAGCGAGGCACCTGAGCACCTTCGTCACAAAGGCGAACTCGTCCTGAGAGGGCCTGCACGGCCGCCCTATTTTTCTCCCCCCAAAAGGAAATTTCAAAAGGACCCCTCCATTTATCAGGCCGTTGCAACCTCCAGCCCCACCCCCGCCTGACATATGCAATATCTTCCATTGTGAGCGGTTGGCCCCGTGTCTCAAAACTCAAAAATAAAACTAGAGGAAACAATTTGAATAATTCCACTTTCCGTTGCTTCAAGCTTGTCATTTCTAAAGTGAACCGTTGAAATAACAAACCACGTAAAAAGTTAAGCATAGTATAGAGGAGGCAGTTAATATTTTATTTTTGTTATCTGTCTGGATGGCAGAAACAAAGAAGTTGTTACACATCAGGAAAGCCCCAATTCACTAGAGGAGTCTCTTCCACATGTGGTAGCAGATAGTATATTAAAAGTGACTTCTATAGAAGAACTAGGATTGGAGGTTTATTTTATGCATGTTACTTAGCGGGAATTAGCATGAAACTGATGAATGATTTCCAGGAAATAGTTGAATTCCATGGCTATCACAAGAGGAGAGCCTTCAGCTGGTTTATATCTTGATTCCTGGCATGCTTATACTGAATAGTTAAAATAAGCATAAGTGTGAATTTCTTGATTTTACATTTATTAAATTGCTTTAGATTTAATAGGCAGAGAACCAGGTTGGCAACTGAAAGCTGATTAAAAAATCAACAAAATAATGAATTGATTAGTTATGACACGCACACATGT
Source organism: Laticauda laticaudata (assembly GCA_004320025.1). Taxonomy (NCBI): domain Eukaryota; kingdom Metazoa; phylum Chordata; class Lepidosauria; order Squamata; family Elapidae; genus Laticauda; species Laticauda laticaudata. The sequence goes on from BHFT01039219.1 coordinate 35,041, forward strand.
CCTTGTTTGCTCCATCTCAAATACATTAGCCTCTATGAATTTTCACTGAAAACAGTTCTAACAGCTGTCTTTTGAAAAATTCTGCCTGTCCAATAAAACTAGGCGGGGAATTTGAATAATTCTAGTTTCCCTTGCTTGAAGCTACAACTGCTGATGACTACATAGATGTGAGGAAAGATTAGAAAAATTAGAATTAGAAAAGTACAGTGTAAGGCAAACTGTTTCTGAACACACCTCATAATTTGCATGGAGTTTTTGCATAGGGCATCTATAAAATGTTACCAGCTGTGCTGTTCATTCTCAATTTTCCTGCCTGTTTTTTGGGGGTGTGGGAATATACACATGCAGTACAGCTACTTACTGTTGTGGCTTCCCTTTGGGGGAAGTGTGCCATCTGCTGGACATTCACATTCTCACATTTCAAAGGCCATTTTTAATCCCTTATGTCCATTACGGATTTTCACGGGATTTTCAGGATGGTAGGTCCTTAGGAAAGCAGCCATTTTTAGCGTCAGGCCACAAACAAGATTCTTCAAAGGACAGGTTTTGTCTCACCAACTTATTTATAAGAAAATCCAGGGGATTTTGAACTATACTTTGGGGGAGCCTAAGATTCCAAGAAAATTTGATAGGGTTCTGTCAGAGATGAAGAGACTCACTTTCATACAGCCAATTTTCTATAATTAAACCTTTACCACCAGAATTGATGTTCCAGGATTATTTGTTTTTAAAACAGGTTTTGTGGCCTAAACTCTTTGGTTAATTTGTTAAAACCAAAAATAAATCATGCAGAATTGTAAAAAGTTAAAATTTCTTGCAACGTAATTTGGTGTGTATTGATGTACTCCACAGAACTTTCTGTGGAGTACATCAGAGGTGGTATTCAGCAGGTTCTGACCATTTCTGGAGAACCAGTAGCAGAAATTTTGAATAGTTTGGAGAACTGGCAAATACCACTTCTGACTGGAGATTTTACAGTATCCTTCCCCTGCCCTGCCCAATAAGCCATGCTCACAGAACCGGTAGTAAAACAATTTGAATCCCACCACTACTACAAATATACATCTTAGATATCAGTGAAGTGAAATGAACCTTCCATGTGATCATAAGAATTGACATCAATATAATATTAAAGAACCTGTTTATGGAGAAGAGACTAATACATTTAAGATATAAATGCTGAGCTGTCATTGACAGAAAATGATCGAATAGTCATAAAAATATTTGTTTTGAGTAGGATTACATGTTGTTTCAGCGTATATTTTGGGAATTAGGTCAAATCTTTATTTGTAATGCTCAAACATCAGACAAGAGCTAATACAGTATGGTGGAGTGGTTACAGAACTGGAGCAGAAGCTGGGAAATGCATCTTCAACCATGAAAATCACTGTGCCTCAGCCCAATCTACTGTATAATTGGGATTGGGAAAATATAAAGCAGAATATAAACCCGAGAAATAAATACACTATCAAGCCTTGTGGAAATTAATCTTTTAGGTAGAGTATTTGAGGACGGCATGGAATAATGGATATACTGTGTGGAATAATTTATAAACCATCGATCAAATTAACCCATGATTTACTGTTGAGTAAACACCCAACATTTTTTACTGTTTAGAAAACTGATCGTGTCCCTTACATTTACTACTTGATAAAGATTAAACTACATATAATACATAGCTAAAAAATATAGGCTAAAAGTCCTCTGTAAAATTTGTTTATTGCTATTTTTTTCAGGGGCGAGAGGATTACAGTATATAATAAGAAATTATCTTTTAATAAAAAAATTATATCTGGCTAAAGTAGTTGACAAGTATGAAAATTGCTAGTTATAGAACACATGTATATATGTGCGTTTTGTGTTAACAGTGATTATGTTCCAATTCTGTACTGATTTTTACATAGTTGCCAATGTCAGGCTAAATAAAATACTACATCCACATATTATACACATTTTGCATTTTCAGTTTTTCTTTATGTCTTCATAAATAATCTTAGAATATCAAAGCTGGAGAATCTATCATCCTCTATAATTAATAATAGTTTTAACCAATATTTCTCAACTAGAACTCCTGGTGGCACCAAGGAGCATTGTAAGTAGCCCTCGGCATACAATCACAATTGAACTCAACATTTCAGTTGTTAAGCAAGGCAGTTGTTAAGTGAGTCACATCCCACTTTATGACCTTTTTTGCCACAGTTGTCAAGTGTTGTTTCATGAACCAGGCAGTTATTAAGTGAATCTGACTTCCCCTGTTGATTTTGCTTGTTGGAAAAGTTACAAATGGTGATCACATGACTCAAAGACAATATAACTGTCACAAATATATGCCAGTTGATCACGTGATCATGCAGATGTGGCAACGGTTGTGAAAACTTCAATGCATTTGTAATTGCACTGTGAATTTGTAATTGAATTGTTTAGTGAATGGTCACAAAACAAATGGTTGTAAATCAAGGTCTACCTGTATTGTGCTGAGGACTTCTGGTTAACTGTATGTTAATACCACTTGCATGATTATACTTTTACCACCTCTTGCAATATATAATTGATCTTTCCTTTTCTGAACTCTTGGGATCAAAGGATCAAAAGTTGAAAACTATAATCTGAAACACATTAGTTGGGTGTAACACTGATTATTCTGTTGCGTGCACTTTAATAAAATACTGCAGAAAAAAATGCAGATAACTTTTAATTCAAGATCAGCAGGGTATCAAGACTAAAAATTACCCAGTCAATAGTCTACCATGAAATTAATTCTCTAAGTTCTTTTTCCTCAGTTAGCTTCTAGTTTACAGACTTCAGAACAACATACACACCACTTTGGCTTCCAAGAAAGCAATTATAGACAATTAAAATTTGCATTTTTGTTTTGATCTGAAGTCTTGTTTTAATTAAACACTGACGGGGTAAAAAGACCAATTGTTATCCATGCATTTCAGTCATTAATATTAAACAGTTAAACTTTAAGTGGAATAGTATGAAATAAACCCAAAGACTCCATAAAATCATTACTTTTCTGCAGCAGGTTTAATGGCTTGTTTTCTTGTTAGGTGCATTATTGTGTCTTGAGCACAATATTAAGTTTAAAGGCTCTTTTTTGGCGTGTAAAAATCTATTCTGGAGCTACTTCTGATTTATTAATTTCATAGTAACCTCATTATGGGTGAATTGCCACAATGGTTGGCTGATATATATCGCTTGTCTTGGCAGATGTATTTTTCTTCTAAAAGTTCATATATCAATAATCTGAGATCTATAGGTAAAATCTACTATTTCAACTCCAGCAAGCTGCAAAACAGTATTAATGGGGATATGGTCCAATCTGTTTTGGTCAAGGTGCACAAAGTGAATCTCATCACCTGAAACAAACGGGAAACAAATAATATTAACATTTTCATCTCCACAAAACACAGGTTCAGCAGCAGCATTTTATCTAGCCAATACGGACTACAGATTGTCCTCAACTTGCAACCATAACATTTGAAGTTACAACAGCACTAAAAAAAGTGACTAATGATCGTTTTTCACACTTACAACTAGCAGCATTCCCATGGTCATGTGATCAAAATTTGGGCACTTGGCAATTCACATGTACTTATGAGAGTTGCACTATCCTGGGGTCACATACTCCACTTTGGTAACCTTTCCAGCTGGTTTCCAACAAGCAAAGAAAATGGAGGAAGCCAGATTCATTTAACAACCTCATGATCCATTTAACAACTGCTATGATTTGCATAACAAACGTGCCAAAAAGATCATAAACTGGAGCCTGACTCACTTAACAACTGCCTTGCTTATCCATGGAAATTTTGGACTTATATGTCGAGGACTATCTGTATATTCCCTGAATACTGCATTTGGACAAAATAACCTTTTCACCAAGAAATCCTATTGCTATGCTTGGGAATAAGGATAGAAAGGACCTGTTGTTACATCAGTATAAAGATCATTGAATTGGTTGTGATTTAAAAGAAAAACTTTTTTAAAAAAGTAAAAATGTTAAACAGAGCTTTTCATCTGATAACTGGCAATGTGTAATCTTGTGTATGGGTACAAACACACATGTACACAGAGGGAGAAAAAGAGAAAGAGCTAATTTGCCACTGCTTTTTTCTGGATTCCCCCCCCCCCCCCCCCCCCNCCCCCCCCCCCCCATTTCCCTTTTTAGCCTACAGGCCAAGAGGTTCCTAGTGGTCTCTTATCCAAGTACCGACTAGATCATAGTCTGCTTAGATTTGACTAAGAATAAACGGAGAAAATTCTGATGGGTGAAAATCCATTGGTCAAGTCAAGAAGAGGAGTGTGTCCATGTGCCATGCAAAGTCTTGTATCCAAGTACTAACTAGATCATAGTGCACTTAAACTGACCAAGAATGAAAACAGAAAATTCTGATGGATGAAAATTCAAGTCAGGAAAAGGACTGTGTTCATCTGCCATGCAAACGCAGGAAAAAGCAATCTATTGGGTAGAGGCTACCACCACCACGAACCTCCCTGCATTACAAATGTGTTTGTGCCAGGCTTCTTTCTGTAGCAATTTATTAGGGTAAGAACAGGCAGAATCTGGGGGTGGACTGAAGGGTGGACTGAAGAGTTATTATGTTCTCACAAGTCCAGTCTGGAGCTGTTACATTTTCACAAGCAATCCAAGTTCAGCCTTCCTTTAAATTACGTTAACTAGCACCAATTTAGTGCTAATGATTAGTTAACTAAATTCTTGTGTACAGATTTGAGCAATAAATCTTAACTGGAACTTATTATGTGGTCCCGATTCTTCTCACATGACAGCCCTTATACATGGTTAAGATCAACTTTTCATCATAATTTAAGCTCACAGGCATATATGCTTTGATGATTATAAAATAGATTGCCTAGCCAACAAAAAGCTCTAAATATATAGTTACTTTACCTGGCCCTAAAATGAAAGTGCCTCCTTGCTGAGCTGGATCACCCTGAAAATCAAATGCAGGGCTTATCATTGCCCTCCACATGCTTTTAATGCTTCCTGATAGCCAACTGGATTTCACATGAGGGCTATGTACTGAAAAGGATAGCAGAAGAGGAAGTTTATTTGGCAAAAAGCATACGTTAGCTGTTATCATTACGAATACATTAGGCTACAGTTCTCAGCAATCAATTCCAGGAAGATCAGATCTAAGTTCAAAGGAAATAAATGTGCTTTAGATCAGCAGCCCCCAATCTTTTGGGCACCAGGGATCAGTTCCCTGGAGAAAGGTTTTTCTGCAGACAGGAGGGGCTGTAGTTTTGTGTTCTGCCTGCATCCTGCGGATGGGACTTCGTTTGTTAGCATGCCATGGCCCGGGGTTTGGGAACCTCTGCTTTAAATCAAACTACCTCAGACTCTAACACATCTGCATGAGAAACATTTCTATATATGATTTTTCACTGTCTACAACAGGGCTGTCAAACTCATGGTCCGTGATCTGGATGCAGCATGGCTGGTCATACCCACGTTTGTTTTAGCGAAGGACAGAAAAGTCTCAATATGTCATGTGATGTCACTGCGATGACATGAGTTTGACATCCCTGGTCTAGGGTAGTCCACGGTTGGAGAATATATTCAGGTTTGAATCAAAATCAGATGCAGTTTGGCAAAACAACAAACTCCTAAGGAACTTTTCTTCAGTTGATGCCTGTTATAGATCAGTGTTTCTCAACCTTGGTAGCATTAAGACGGGTAGATTTCAACTTCTAGAATTCCCCAGCTAACTTTGCTATAGGACAGATTAGACAACCACTGACAAAGATGCTTTCATTTGGATTCCTGCACTGAACAGGAGGTTATACAATGGCCACAATGGCCCCTCCAATTCTATAATCAAATGAGATTGGCATGGTATTCCTGATTTTGTATGCATGTAAAACAAAGTACAGTACTTTGCATACTGAAAGTACAGTTTCAGTATACGTATCATTGGGTAAAATATATTAGTAGTTTTTGATAATGGAAGTCAGCAATACAACCCACCTGCTGAGCTGGAAGATTCCCCTCTTTTCATGCCAAGAATTTCATAAATTTCTCTTTGTGGATCTACATATATTTCATGCGGGTAACCTGTCAGATTACAAAATGGCTGCAAACAATATATGTTAAGTATCAATGTAATACCCAATGCAGTTCTATTTTTGAAAGCAAATGGTGCAATCCTGTCAGCCTGGCCTTTAATTAAGTCCCATCCCACTGAGCAGAATTTCCTTCCAATTATTAAACATATTTAATCTGGGCTTTGGCAGCTCTAAGCATACATGATGGAAGTACCTCCTCCTAAAAAGAATGGGGATAATTTCCAGGAACTTGAAAAAGGAGCCTTCAAAACTGATATAAATAAGCAGTCTTATTTATATCAAGATATGCATACATGTACATATAATTTATTATTTATTATATTTATTATTTATTATTCTAATTTATTATATATATAAATGTGTTTATTGGTGGACAAGCTTAGAGGTGCAAATACTGAAACAAAAGAGCTGCATTTACAACTACCTCAACAGAATGAGCTGGATTTTTAATTACACTTACCCGAATGTGATGATGTGCTGATTGCCCAATAACCACAAGTCTAACATTTGCATCCTAAAGCAAAAACAAACAAAAATCTTAAAATTGCCCACCAATACTTAACAACCCAATCTCTGTGCCAAACTAAAAATTAGTGTAAATCTTTGAAGCAATTTTTGCCTTAACAAAGGCTTGGCCTTCTTTAAAGCAACTTCATAAAAAGGCATGGCCTCTACTTTTAAATAACCAGCTATATCACTTAACAACAGGAAATGAGTTCCTGTACATATTGTCCCACTGAGAAAAGGGTAGGAAGCAACTTTTAACAAAAAGCAATGGCTCTCCACAATGGCTCTCCACAATGGCTCTGACAACAGGCCAGATCAAGCTACTTTCTCAGGATGAAGCATTGTTTTATATAGCAATACCAGAAACCTGGACTGCATAGCAGCTGAGGCATCATGTAATTAAATACCTAGTGTTTGCATTACATAATATATTAAGTTAAATTCTGGTAGAATATTTGTTTTGGCATAGCAGAGTGTATGAATTTAGCTCCTATGGTTATTTGATAATTCAATGAATTGGGCAAATCCAGACAGGTTAACTCAGGTTAACCCAATAACCCCTGTCAGGATGAGGTTGAGACCAGTCTATCACCCTAATATTAATGGTTTTCTAGGAATTTATAATAATTTTCCATTAGTGGAGATAGTAATCTAAAAGTATTTAAGACAGCATATTTGAATTAATTGTATATTATTGATTATACTATTAATACTTTAGAATGGTTATTTGAATGCTAGTCATTTAGTGATTAAACAAACATCCCCATGACAATAGCACAGTGAATCATTGTTTGCTGGTGCCAGAGGCTGTATACCTGAGATAGTATTAATAACTTATTACAGAGCTCCTTAGAAAATTGATATGGCCCTCTGCAGTGTTCATTCTGCCACTTCTGCCCTATCATATTGTTGAAAAGCAACCTGTTACAAGCATTAAATTAGAACTAGGAGTGTGTGAGATGCCAGGGATCTTAGCTTTCTTTTTTTAAGGAATTCTTAGAGATTTATCAAGGAATTTAAAATCATAATAACTGTAAATAATAGGAACGCTAATCAATGTTATCAAAGGCTTAGAATCTAACTGTTATCTAATTTGAAAAATATTTCAAAACCAACTGGCAAAACTGAAATGCCCTTATCCCATCATTTATTTAACCATCAAGGCAGAGCAATTTTCAAAAATGTCTGAGATACCTATGGGAAAATTCAGTCTTTAAAGCCTCTAGTTGTTTTCAAATCATTAGACCCTTAACAATAAATTGTGTTATAAACTCACCAGGAGCCAGTGTAACTGTAAGTATCTTTCATATAGCTGACTTCAAAGTCTATGTAAGGGCTCAAAATATTTAAAAATCTATTGTGGTTTAGTGACTTCAAAGGTCTTCCAGAAAATCTTCAGATAGGTAATTATGATTCTTTAAGGAGAGATTGAGGGCAGATGAATTTTCCATAGCAGATGATTAGCTAAATCACATATCAATGGATTTTTTCCAAATCTGTATAACCTGACAATAATTACTTCTATGGTACACTGCATTAATCAACCTCCAACATCTTAAATTATACAATATTTCAAAGGCTGAAGATCTTGAACATGCACTTCTAAGATCAAAATATAGCTACATTTTCTTGGGAATCAACATCGATAAACAACCCCAGGTAATCATTTTTTTTTCTAAAACACACATAATATATATAATATATATATAAACAACATCACAGTATGTAATTTTAGGGATATTGCAAATGTTTGTGTTAGTAACCATATTATATGTATAACATTCGCTTGTACTTACTTGCAAAAATTTCTTGGGAATTTTGCCCAGATCCTCCACATATTCTTTACAGACATAACACAAAAAATGCTGGGGGGAAAAAACAAATGGGTGTCATACATTTGCAAGATAAACTTCTGTTTTATTGAAGTCTGTTTTATCTGTTCCTCTGTGTTGAATTCATAAAAATCAGGGAACCACACAGGGCAATAAATAAATGTTCTCCATCATTCAAGCACAGTGCTGATTCCAGTTTGCCAACTTTCCTGTCTAAATTACAAAGAGGCGCGTTTACAAAACAACCGAAGCCGCAAAGCTCCCGGTGGCCGGTTAACAGACCAGGCACAGCCTTCGTGCTCCTACCTTTCTGTGAACCAAATTAAATTAAATGAAGTAACTGAACATTGGCTCCCGCGTTTGGACGATACGCGTGATCGTGGCCTGCAACATGCTTTTTCAGAAGTAGGCCGCGAGCGATTTCTGAGAGAAATCGGCCGCGGCTTCGGGAAAGCCCCTTGCCCTCCCCCCCCCCCCCCCCCNTGCCCTCCCCCCCCCCACCCCAAAGTTTAGCCCAGCTCAAGCTCCAAACCGCTACGCAGAATACCAACACCTCACGGTTACCGTTTGCAGTCCGATCTGTCGGGTTGTCAATCATAACGGGCTAAATAAACTTTATTCGTAGAAATCCGAGATGCCTGTTTACAAACCAAACCTTAGCCACAGCCAGGAACGCTTCAATCCACTTGGAGGCTGCAACTACGATGTCAATCCCCAGATGGCTGGTTCCAGCCAAGCTGGTGGGGGCGGGCGGGGGGCTCTCGCTCTCTCTCTCTCACCCGCAAGAAGATCACGATCGTCTTCTGATCCTTGTAAAGAGTCCCAAAGGGGATCCTCTTTCCCACCGCGTCTTCCACCAAGCGCTGAGCGGCGACTGGCCACTCCGCGGGGTCTTCCCGGGCGCGCTGCCGATCAGTTCGAGCGCTGATTTGCTCCGTGACCGGATCTGCCATGCCTGCTGCAACAACGGCCCCAACCCAAACCGACCCCAGCTAAACGGAGCCGAGAGGGGCTTGTGCGGATTCCGAGGGAGGGGTTTTCTTTCCCGTTGCGGGATGAGCTCCTCCTCCGGTGTGGGAGCCACAGAAGCGCTTGAAGGAGGGGGAGGTGAAAAACGGATTATTTGGAAGTTTCCTCGGTGCCGGGAAAAACGCTCGGAGGAGTCAGATCGGGTCTGACTGGGTCCATCGAGCAGCCGGGCTTCATTGTTCAGAGCAAGGGTATCCAGCCTTGGTAACTTTAAGACTTCTGGACTTCAACTCCCAGAATTCCCCAGGCGGCCAGAACCAAGCCCTCTTCAGTCTGTTTCACCTTTTCTATGCAAGGAGAAGAAGGAGACGTCCAAGAGCTGTGTGGGTCCGAAGATGGATCGG
>BHFT01039221.1:0-24580 GCA_004320025.1 Laticauda laticaudata
ATGCGAGTTGCGCGGATGCGGAACGGATGCTTAGCGGATATAGCGGATGCGTAACGGATGCAGAACGGATGCGTAGCGTATGCGTAGCGTATGCATAACAGACGAATTGGATACATTTTCCACGTAAAAGTTTTGGGCAGTTCAAAACTTTCTGAGCGGATGAAACGACAATAGACAGATGCTGGACGGATAGAGAGGAAGCAAAAACGAGACATCCTCTTTGCATCCGTTGGTGCAGTGTGACATGGGCTTAAATGAAAGAATGCCAAAGATATGGCTGTCTAATTACTGCTTTAAATAGCCAGTGAAGAGTCTACTATCTGTCTCTGACTAAATAATTTCACTGAGTTCTTGTCCTTATGTTTGAGAAACCTTTTCAGAGAATTATTTGAAAATCTGCTACTTGATTTTGTTATTTTGTGCTTTTCACCCTGAAACTGAAATATTAAACCCCTGTCCCACTGCACTAACGGATGCAAAGAGGATGTAAAATGTTAAAAAAAGCTTGCCATCCATTGGAAAAACGCTATCGCATCCATTCTGTACCACTGCATACGTGTTTCATACTGAAGAACCACTGCCTGGACAGGCTCGCGGCTCTGACTGAAGAGGACTGGCTGTCCTGTGGGCTTCTGTAGGTGAGAGGGTGTGCCACGAGGGGTGGGCTTCCTTGGTGGCGGATTCACCCCTCCAGAAAACTGCACTTGCCATCGACATACGATCTCCCGGTCAGTGAGCTTGACAGCCGCCTGCCAGATTTTTTGAGGTGTAGCTTGCCATACAGGTGTGCATGTGCTTCTAACCCTCAAGGAGTACATCTGCAGTGCAGTCCAGGCTCTCCGCCTTGTTCTCTCCCCAAGCTGGGCTGCTTTTTCCTGGTGTCGCGATAGAGTCTGTGGCTCTTTATCCAAAATTAGAGTTCTCCTCAGCCATTCTAGGCACCCCATCCTCTGGTCCTCAGAAATGGTGTGCTGTTTCCTCTCTCCCTTTTCCTTCCCTTGCCTCTTCCTCCCTCTGGCAGGGCCTTCAGCAGCAGGGCCTTCAGGGGCTTCAGCAGCAGGATCTTCAGGGGCTTGAGCATCAGGGCCTTCAGCAGCAGGGCTTTGAGGGCCTTGGGCTGTCCACCACAAACAGGCAGGCAGCAGCAGCAGTAGCAGCAGCAAGCAGCAGCAGCAGCTAGCGCAGTACCAGCACCAGCAACCAGCACCACACCAGCAGCACCAGGCTGCACCAGCTGCATCAGCAGAGTTCAAAGTCAGTGGCCAGGGGGTGGATGCTGTGCTGTCCTTCTTGCCAGGGCTGGAACGAGTAGGCACGGGCTTCCTCTTCTTGCCTGACTGACTACTAGGTCTTCCTTGAAGATGTATGTGGCAGCATGTCTTTCCTCTGAATGCTGACTGCATGCGTGCTGCATCCTTGTTATATCCAGGAGCTGATGCAAATTCATACTCCCCCACATGTGCTAGTGAATGCTTTGCATACGATATACACCTGTGTCGGCATCCGCTTTGCTTCCTATAGCGTCTGGATCGATGCAGGGCGCGTCGATCCGCTATGCAGGCCGCAGCCCTTCCGTATTGTGTTCAGCGTACGTGTATCTGAGTATAGTTCGTTGCTCTGCCCAGATCCTCGTTCGGTGGGTGAGGTGATCGTTCGCCTTCCATTCCGGCGTGTCTATCGTGCGTGGTGTTTTCGTCGTGTCGGCGTAGGCTCTCCTTTGAATCTCGAGTTGGGCTGGCGGTGGTGCGTCACCATGGCTCGCCCTGCACTTTGACGGTTATCTGCATCCTGGCGTGTGTGGGCTTGGGTGTTTGGAGCGGGACAGGTTGGCCGTGTTGTGCCTTTTGTGCGTCTGTCTTTCCTCGCTCTTCTGTCTGGTGTTTGCTGGTCTGTTATGTCTAAGATTTGTTCGCGCAGCGGGTCGCGATTTTTGGAGGTGGACTGAAACGGGATTAGGAGCCATTCTCTGGCTGCGCCGAAATTTTGCTCATCCGCTGTGTCCTTTATGCATACGTTTTGCGTCCGTCGGCCAGTGGGACCTAGCCTTTAGAATTTCAATAGATGTTGACTTTCTTTTCTGGGATAGACTTTTAATTATTTGATATCCTCCTCAGTTGTATTTCCTGAAGAGTAAACATATCCAATCTTTAGCCATAGGACTTTTTTTTTTAGTATCCTGATCATTTTTGTTGTCCTTCTCTAAGCATCTTTCAATAGCTCTGCGCCCTTCTTAATGTGGGACCCAGATGAGGATATTATATTTGAGAGAGTAGGAATGGGTGGATGGTTTTGGTGTTTTTTTGGACGGGGGTTGTGCAAGCATAATAAAGCAGAATGAATATTTCCATAATTTGGAAACTACAGTTCTTTTAAGTTACCCTAAAATCTTTTTTTGTTTTTGCAATACCATCATGTTGATGGCTCATTTTATTTTTGCAATCAATAAACATTCTGTTTGTAATATTCTGTTTGCACCTCCAATGTTCTTACATTATAGTAGTATTACTAGTATGAGATCTGTATCTTCCTGATAAGGCTACCAGGAGGGGATATTTGATTGCTCCAGATGGTGGTTAGGAAGGAGGAAGGTCTTGAGGAAGGAGATAGTCCTGATGTCTTTAAGGAGGCACTCTTTAAGGAGGCACTCTTTAAGGGGCTATTGCTTGACTCAACCAACATTTATTTCAGTCTTCAACCTTTCCTTGTTTATAGAGAAGGTGGTCACAGTACAGTTTGAAAGGACTCTGGATGAAACAGGTTATTTAGACCAGTGGTCCCCAACCTTTTGGGCACCAGGGACCAGTTTTTGGGAAGATAATTTTTCCCAAAAAACAGTCGAGGAGGGGGAGGGAGAACACACAACTTCACATGCACAATTTACAGTAGGGTTTGTGGTCGTATTATAATCCAATGGCTGATGGTATGAGGTAGAACTGAGACTGTGTTGCTAGCCTGGGGAGCAGCTCCAAATACAAATGAAGTTTTGCTTGTTCTCCTTCCACTTACCTCCAGCGGTGTAGTGACAGACCAGTTCCAGGAGTTGGGGATTCCTAATCTAGACCCTTTTTCTATCAGGATTCAGGCCAGGGTATGCGATTGAGATGGCATTAATCACATTAGTGGGTGAACTCTAGAGTAAGATGAGGGTAGTGTATCCTTCCTTACTCTTTTTGACCTCTCAGTGGCTTTCAGAGCTATCAATCATGTATCCTTCTGAATTGGCTTAGGATTTGGGTTGTGTGGCACTGTGTTTGTTATGCTGGGTCTCCTTCTTCCTCTGGGGTCAGTTCCAGCCAATGTATATGGGGGGGAGGTCCAGTCTACAGCTCTGCTTAGTGGGTTGCTAAAGGATTAAATCATCTCTCCCTTCCTCTTTAACATCTACAAGAGACTACTAGGTGAGCTGTTCTGACAGTTTAGGGTGAGATATCATCAATATACTATATATCTTCACCCCTTCACCATCTGAGTTTCCCAGCATCTGGGGGCTGTAGAGACCTAGGCAAAGCAGGCTTTGGCTCAACCTAAGCAAGACTGAGTGGCTTTGGGTGTTTGGGCCTTTTGGCACCAAGGATTTTCTATCTTTGTCATGGGTGAGTGGATGCTGTCTCAGAAAGCTCCATTATGCAATCCGGGCGTCCTTTTGGACTCATAGCTTCTGGTGGAAATGCAACTAATCGCCATGGATAAAAGAGCCTTTGTGCACCTTCTGCCTGGGGTTATGAAATTTATATTTGAAGAATTCCAGATAATTCAATTGGTACAGAATGCACCTTCATGGGTAGTAATTGACACCATTTATACCATTTACACATATTTAGCATGTTTAACATACTATTCTGTGAGCTGCATTGGTTGGCTGACACTATATTTCTGAGTGCAAAACAAGGTTCTGGTTTTCATCTTTAAAGCCCTTCATGGCTTGGGATTGGATTACCACAGGAGACAGCTTTACCCAATTGCTTTTATCTGTACAATCTAATCAGGCTGGATGGGCACGTTCCAGTTCCTAATGGGAATGTCAATTGCCAGATCCAGGGTCTTTTCTGCCATAGACTTATCCTATGGAATGTTCTCCCTCTGATATTAGGATGGCCCTAACCCTATTGGCTTATGTAAGATTCTTAAGACTAGTTATGTCTGGCCTTGAGGCCCCACTGTGTGAAATGTTCTATCTCCTGGTTGTGTTGATAACCATAAACTATAACATTCTCCTTGGCTGTTTTTGTGTACCTATGGTGGAAATCTGTTTTTAATTTATTTTAAGACTTTTTGCTTCCCAGAGATATTTGTTGAGATTGGCAGCCATACAAATTGAATAAACAAATAAACACATAAGTAAATTCAACATCTTTTTCACAGATACAAATGTCTAGACTGGTATCCCCCTTTCTGTTCCAATGCATTTCATAATTCTTTGCTAAATGAAAAAAACTAACTTCATTATTCATTAATCTCAGGTTTCAAATCTGCTACTCAATTCTGCTTTTCATAATTCTACAGAGGAAATTTTTCTGTTTGGAGAAGCCCAAATTAAATTAGGAACTGAGTAATTGTGCTGTTTATTTGTTACCTGTTGTTATTTTGCTGTCTTCCTTGAACAATTGTTACACTGATTTTTTTCCCCTTTCCTTTTGTTTTGAACTAGTTTAAAAACTATCTTCCTCCCCACTTTCTTGTTCTTAGCTGTTTGGCAAGACTCAGTTGATTCTCAACATTTAACTCTCCTCTATTAACATTCTAATTCTAGGCTACCATTCTCATCTCTGCTTAGACGAGCTGTGGAGTTGATCTCAATAAATTTCATCTCATTGTTTACAATGGGAAGGAAATTTTAAAAGAAAAAATTAAAACAGAAGCATTTAGAAACACAACTGGATGCTTTGGAAGTCCAGAGGTTGGAGACATCCTTGATTGGGTTTTGTCATTTTATCACAGTTGCTTTCAAATGGATGTAGCTCAAGACCCCAAAATTAAAATTACTTTGCAAAAGAAAAGAGCTATGTTATTTATTTATTTATTTATTTATTTATTTATTTATTTTAAAAGACAAATACATGTATTTATGCTGGTTAAAGTATAGCCCTAATCATGTAAAATATAAAGTTTGTTTTTGAATAGAAAAAGTTATTTGGAAATCTAAATAGATTATATTATATATTGTTGCTATTCTCAATGAAGAACTCTAGACAACTGGTAGAAATAAGAAGTGGGACGTCTACAGTTAATGTTTCAGCATGCCAAAAATAAAAAAGAAGTGATGTATTACAGTTTTATGAAAAATGTTGGCATTTTAAAACAGAAAAAGGCAAATATTGGCCTTATTATTATGTAGTGAACTATATTTATTCATGTTTACTGGTTTGCTGTAAACATTAAAAGCAACATATGCCCATGAGATTTGGTGAATAATTTAAACATATATAAACAGAATAATTTATTTGGAAAATATTGTAAAATTTACTGTATACATTATTCAAGCAATTCTAATACATAAATATACTCATGAACACACATTTATACCTAGATGCAGACTTGCAAAAGAAGATCTTAGTGACATCTTGAAATGTATTCAAATGTTACTTGATTATGATGAAAATGATTATTTTGCCTGTACCAGCTGTATAATAATAAAACTTAGTGGAATGCAAGTGTGTCCTTAGAAGAATTCCCTTAAATATTAGGATTTACTGCTGTTGATTGGCAGATGAGCCAAGAAAGACTTGCAGCCCTATAGCATGGCAAGATCAAGATGAAACTTGTATTTAGAATCTAAATTGGTAGAAATTTATTGATATTGAGAGTTCAAATTGTAGTTGCAGTGGGAAAGGGCTCTAATTCTTTTTATGAGATTCCTGATTATTTATGTTTAACATGAAATAATGGACTCCAAATAACAGGGGGAAGCTAGTACTATTGCAGAAAAAAAAATAAAGCAATAAGACTTATATACCTGCTTCATAGCAGTTTGCAGCTCTCTCTGAGTGGTATACAGAGTCAGAATATTGTCTCCAGCAATCTGTGTCTACTGTCAGGATTCTGGCAATTACCCCCATTTAGATCATGAGACTCATGCCAAACTTCCAAAACTTAAAAAGGATTTATTGGGAGTTAAACTGTCCAGCAGTGCCTGGATGTAGCTGACTCTGAGGCACATAATTCATTGTCACCCTTGACCCTGGTTTTCCCCCACCCCCTGCGTGTATCATAATTTATATTCTCCAATGGGACACATCCATAGCCAAGAGTCATCAATCATGCTCTCCAGTTAGAATTTTGTGTGGCAGAAACTTCAGCCGCGTAGTTATTATCTTTGAAAACATTTATGGAATGCAATTTCAGTTTGCAAGCTGCTGCGCTGCTCCCCCTCCTTTTCTGTTGGCAACTCTAAAAAGACCATAGAAAAATTTTATGAGTTGACATCTACATTTTATCAACCCTGGAAGCATGGAAAGCTGACCCAACCTTGAGCTGATGAGGATTGAACTCCTGGCTGTAGACAGAATTGGCCTGCATTCAAACTACTGTGCCACAATGACTTTGCAAAGTTTCTCATGGTCATTAAATAGTGGAGACTGTATTTCATTTTTAGGAGGAATAAGGAGTGTCTGTCAAAATTCTTTGGATGCAAGAAGAATAAATTGATGGTATATTTTCCCTTTTTTCTCAGCCTCATGGGCTTATCTTTTTGAGATATACTAAATTGAACATGAGTCTATGGAGTGTTGTGAAGCTCAAAGTAGAACCACCAATGTGTTGTCCATTTATTTGTGGTCTGCATGTCACAACTAGCCTAGCATTCCACTGCATAACCTCAGCATTTGATGTATATAGAGTGCTCCTTACTAACATAGCTGACAGGAAAGGTTTTCCTGACAGCCATTACAGGGATTTGGCAAGCATTTCAAATACTACCTCTGGCATCTTTAGCTGAGCCTTCATGCTGACGTGGTCAGAAAGTACTTTGTGTCACATTCAGGCACAGCAAGATTAATTTAAGGCAACTTTGTTTATTCTTTATGCTGAATCCAAATTTATTTTTTTTTGTAAAAGAAAGTAGCCAAGTATTAAAGTAGCCTACCTTAGGAGGTAACTGCATGAGTATTCTTCTATGAATGTAGTTGCTACTAAAATTATATAACATTTTGGTCTTTTATAGTGATAGCCCCCTGGTAGCTTGAGCTATAGAGATAAATAAGTGGGCTGTTTCTTTTTTCTTAAACTGCTGGTCAACCCTAATAGAGTATATGGTTTTACCTTCTGGAATGTGTAGTTTGTATGCAGCTTCCTTTGGTTTTTCTAGAATCAGCTTTGGAATCCCAACTGTATATACTTGATTCGTTTTTTAGCTTTGGTTGGTTGGTTGTTTAAAGTAAGTCTGGGTACAGATGTTGAAGGAACAGAATACAAAACTTGAAGAGTGTTTAGGATTATTTAGAAAGAAAAGAAACAGTAATCTGTAAACAAATTTTAAACATATAAATGAAATAGCAATTCCATATTTCTGAGGTAGCAACTATTGGGAGGATTGTCCCAATTTTCATTATTGGTTCATTATTATGATGAGTTTGTCAAATTTAGATGCAGTTACTGCCTTTCTGTTTATTAAATATACTATTTTTCAGTGACAATAACAGTGACAACAGCATCAGAATAATAGCAATAATGGTCACTTTAAACAGTTCATAATTTATTAAAATTTTCAAATAAAAATATTTAATGGAGAAATAAAAATTTAAGATATTCAGGTTGATGAAATAAATCTCAATTGTCTCTATTGTGGAAAATTTTACTGAATATCATCAGCTATTCTCTATTATGAGATTTTTATTTATGTGCATAAATGTAAATGGCTTCACCATGAAGAAGATGCAAATCAAATGAATTTTAGGGATACAATCCACATTTCCACAAAATTGAAACATCCCTTTTGTTTTATTGCAAATTCTATTTTACCAGCAACATACTAATTGTGATTATAGGAACTGTAGTCTATGAATATGCTAATATGAACTGATGAAAGTGTAGACCTGGCAACAGGCAGATCCAGGTTCAAGCCTCAGCCATGGAAATTCATAGTCACATTCTCCCTTAGCCTCACTTATCACTCAAACTGTCCAAGTGTGGTTTAATGGTTAGGGTGCTGAGTTGGATATTGAGAATCCAGTTTCAAAATCATTCTTAAAATAGAAAATTCTGATGGGCTGTTCAGTTTCTTTCAGTCCACTCTTAATCTCACAGTCATTGTAGGGGAGATCCATGTTAGTTAATGGTGGGGAAAATGTGAAGGACATCAAATTAAAAGTCATAAACTTTCAAGATCTGGACTACATTTCTTCAGTGGCTAGACTGAGACAGAATTTAAAATGGAGTAAGGTGAAGAGGAAAAGGAAAGAAAAATAAGTTGATAATACAGATGCAAGCTATATATGAGAGAAATTATAAGTACCTTATCAATTAAAATTGTAAAATGTTAAAAAAAACCTGCTATGCTTTTGAGGTCTTTTGAAACATTCTGTTTTTTTTAATGTATGTAAATTCAATTTTTCTCTCAATGGTCTTGCTAATGTCCCATTTTTTTCCCAAAACAGACACATTGAGATCTAACATGCCCTGTCCTGAGATATTGAAATATTCTAATATCACTGCAAAAGTTTAAAATTAAGCATTAAAAATTCATTCTTTGTGTTGAAAATGGAACCTTGGCATCTGCATTTTTATGAAATGAGTGGACTTTTTCATGAGGTGACTTTGATGTTCAAAAATATTAAAGTTTTAATGGATGGTATAGATGAGAAAATGGAAAACATTTTAAAAAGAACAATAAAAAAGATCAACCTGCCCTTGAAATGATGGAAGCAATAAAAAGACAAGATGAAAAAAGCCAGCAAATTGAATGTGAAAAAGGAACAAATATGGATAAGAAAAATGAGCAAATGAAGCAAATGCTCAATGAAGAGGAAGACCAGAAAAACAAATGCCAAGCAAAAAGAGCAGAAAAACAAAGGAACTGGACAATAATAATTAAATCAAGGACTGGAGCAAAAAATAGGACTGACAAATCATCTGATAAAGGAAGAAAGATTGAAGAAAATAAAACAGAAAAACCAGCAAATGAACAGACAGAAAGATATCGTCGATAAGGAGATTGGGACAGAGGCAGACATGTGGAAGAAATGGTAATATAAGAATGTATTGGGAGAAATGTTTAGATTAAATAAGAAAGATAGAGATGAAGAGAAGATAAAGCTGAGGAGTGTGGGAAACAAGTAAAAAACAGATAAGAATTGAAGCACTAAACAGAACAAGAGATTATAGATAGAAAGAATTGCCTTCTAAAAATTAAGGTAGCTTGATTGTAAATTGGAGAAGCAGAAATAAATCAGATAGGAGAAATATTTTTTTTCTGGTATTTAAATTTGATAAATGTGATAAAAATACTAATATTGTGGTAAATTGGATTAATATGAATGATGCTCAGAATTAACACTGTCTACACATAATATGGATGTATACTTAAAAAATATAAAAAGAAAAAAGAATTATTCTAATATCACTGCAAAAGTTTAAAATTTAGCATTGAAAATCCATTCTTTGTGCTGAAAATGGAACCTTGGCACCTGCATTTTTATCAGTGGTAGCTTTGCTTGTTACCTATTCAAGAGATGCTTTTTTCATGAATTAAGTGAAAGAAACCAGAATAATGTTGTCCATATGCAACTGCCTATAAAACAGGTATCCTGTGAAATCATGACTCTAGAGAAGCAAAGCTAGATTTTGAAGAAGCAGGCAAGGAAGATTGTTGAGATTTTTAAACTTTGACATGGGAGAAGACATGGATGGTCAAGAAAACAATCAGTTTATCAAATCAAAATTTATCTGTTAAGGCACAAATAAGAAGTTTCAGATTGTCCTACTAGAGACCTAACTCTCTAGGCAAGGCTTTCATATGGGGAAATTAGGAGGAAAAAAAAGATGATTATTAACAGCAAGGTGAATCAATTCAATTATAGTAGTAATACGTGCACTGTTGGAAGACCAGATTAAGGATGGATTGCTATGAAGAAAATCTATCTAAGAGCAGGTACTGAGCTGATGGCACATAATCACTCAATCAAAAAAAAAACCCATGAAAATAAGGAATGCTAATCCTTGATGTTGAATATCAAATGTTTGTTCATACTTTATGCATGTGAAAACTATGAAAGTCATCATGCTAAGAAGTCATAAATCGGTCTTCTGGTTTGAGCTTCTTTGGCAACAGACCGAAACCTCGTCTCTGTGAGGCTTCGATCCGTGCTCACCGCTGGAGCGCCCCAAGCTGGCTGGTTTCGGGGCTAAGCCACCCCATAGAGGTGGTGAAGAGGGGGGAGACTTCCTGCAGGGTTGAGGAGAGCCGCATCTCTCCTCCCCAGCTGTCCATTACTCCCTTTCCCAAAGGCGGTGTAGCGGTGGTCAGAAATGGCCACCACAAAGAAGAATTCGACCAGAAAAGAATGTGCAGGAGGAAGATAAGAAGAGAAGTTTTGGTTGACCAGGTCACACAGCAAAAGCAACAAATAAGGTACCCTGGAATTGAAACTATTAAAAAAAACCAATAACATTGTTCCCTGAGAAGATTTTTAAGCTGCGAAGGAGAGAGAAAAAGGGAGAAGATTTGGTTGTTTTTTTTCTCCTTTTCCTATACTGACAGCTAAGAGACTTAAGCAAGAAATTGGAAAAAAAATCCACTTGACATTAATAGGCATTTAATGCTGAAAATAAAAGTCAAAGGATAATAAAGATTTCTGGATAATCAAAGGTTTTGAAAACAGGAAAGGAGAGAAAAAGAATAAAAGGGCAGGATCTGGAAGGGAGGAGACTGCTTGGAATTAAAAAGAACTTACAGTAAAATCTCAACAAGACTTCCAAAAGATACATTCTAACTGAATTATTGCAACAAAAACTCCAGGAAGAGAAAGTGGAAAAAGAAATAAGAAGATATAACTCGGGGACTGTTTGGATTACTTGATGATTTCTGGATTGTTGTTATTGTATTTGAATGACTAAAATCAATCAGGTGGTTGTTTAAAACTGTTTAAATGGCTCCACTTTTAGAAGAACTGAAAATGGAACTAAAAAGTACAAAAGAAGATGCCACAAGAAGGGAGAAGTTCTTTTGGCTTTGTATTTCAGTTTTTAGAAATGGAGATTTGTAATTATGAGAAACAACAAGAAATAACCTTCAGAACAAGAAGATTGTGAACAAAGAAGAAGCCATCTTTAATGAACAAGTAAACTTAGGTGGGGGGGGGAAGAAAAGGGGGAAAAGTTTAAGATTGGGGAAAACAACTCCAAAAAAAGAATAGAGTGAAAAATAAGTATAAAATCAGAAAGCAACAGAGTTATGTATTATGTATTATATTGAAGGTCATAACTTAAGGCATATATTGAAGTTAAATAAGAGTTGAATGGATGTTATAAAAATAAATAAGTATAAAACCAGAAAGCAACAGAGTTATGTATTATGTTTATAATTGAAGGTCATAACCTTAAGAATATATATTGAAGTTTAAATAAGAGTTGAATGGATGTAATTAAAAGATATAAAGGTGTCATACTACAGTTAGTAACTACAGGAGAAAATCTGTTTAATGAGAAAGATAAAATGAAATTGAAACAGAACAGACAAAAGTATAAATATAATGATTTGAATTGGAGATGAAAGATAATCAAAATAAAATTGAGAAAATTAAAAGAGGGAAAAACTATATAGAAAATGTAGAACAGTATAAGATATGAATCAGAACACAAAAAGGAGTATGAATTAAGTTTTATGTTTGTATAAAGAAGGTTCAACCCAGGACCATGCTATTTTCAAATTTTCAAAAAAGATGTTTTACTTGTATTTTGTATGTGTGAAAACCCAAATAAAACTTTATTTAAAAAAAAAAGAAGTTATAAATCAGTTCCTCAACTACAAATACTTGCAACATCTCTTCTTTCACAATGTCTAATTCTTTAAAAAGGTTTGCACACTTTGAGATTGCCACCTGAGTAACAAATGGCTTGCTTAAACATGATATAGAATACATCTGACATTCTTATCATATCAATACGATATAAAACCCTTTTGTCAAGCATGAGAGAGTTACACCTTTAAGACGCTTTGCATATTTGGGAAGGAGAGAACTGGAGACCTACCACTATTTTATAAAGCAATGTATTATAAATATATACCTTGAACCTTTATAAAGATCCTAACTTAAGCAGCTAACATCATTTTTCCCCACCCCACTGCCTCTAATTTTTCTTTCCATACTTGGAGAATTAACCCCTCTTCTTTTGGGAAACAATGAGGAGAAGCCTGATAAATCATGTTCTATGGCCAATACTGTAGTAATGAAGTCATGCCCTTGGCAAGAGATTAATTAAATAATGTCTAAGATATCCCCCACCAATTACATCCTATGATTTTAACTTCCTGGTTATCATAGGTCCCAAGGCAACATATTTTCTAATATAGCCAGGCTATTAAATCTTTGGTGTTTCACCCTAATGTGTTAGTTGTTTCTCTCTTGTCACCTGTTTCATACATTGAATGAACAGGTTTATCTGTATTATTCTGCTCTCTTCCAAAGTTTAGAATACCTGGTTCAGTGAAACATGTTTGACACCTCATCATAGTTTCCGTACAATGCAAAAAAAAAAAAACACCTTCCAATTTCTTTTTTATTTATTATATTCAATCTTTTATGCACAATAAGGACTTTTAAGTAACCTTATTGGTATGGTTTAAGATTCTGAAAGCTACAAAAATTATTATTATAATCATTGTATTATGTTACTTTTGAAGTTTGCACTGCTCTTTACAGCTGAAATTTGAGCTTGTGATGAAAGAAGTGTGTAAGTTACCCTGGGAAAACATTGTTCTGTATAGTGACATACAATTTCTTTTTTTACAAATAGGTATGCAATACATATTTGGAAGAAGATCTATATCGGGGAGGGAAGGTAAAGTTTCCCTGGAGATAAGCTCAACATCTGGTGACTATGTGCACATGTCCATGTTGTTTTCAAGGAAATAAGATAGCAAGTCATTTGGTATTGCAAATATATTTTTAAATTTTTCTTTTTTTTAACTTCCCATTCTAGCTAAATTCCTGGGGATTCTGGATGGTTTCCTGTCTGCTACTGCTACTAATTTCACCCAACTATGCTAATGTTTTTCAAGATCAGATTTGTTCCAGATATCTTTGCCTTCAATGGAAGTGTCCATTTGTACCACTTGGCAGTCTCCCCATCAGTACCCAAGTTGGAATGAAATTTCTTCTTGAAAAGCTCTGAACAGTCAAAATTATACTATTTTCTTTTTAAATCCTATGTCAAGAAAGCTAATGGTATCATCTATTGGGAACATCTGTCAGTGTGTAAGCCTTATCTTTTTTACACTGAAGCAAGAACATGATTCTCAGTGACCTCAAAGATGTTGAGTATAGGCTAATATTACATGGCTTATGTTTATCAGATTATCAACTCATTGCTATTCTTTGTGATAGTTGAACCCCAAACATTAGAACCAAATTAACATAAAGTTTCAATGTGTTTGGTTCAGCTTTTTAACAAGAAAAATGAAGAGGTATCATAAAGAATGAGGAAAATATCATTTACAAAATAAAATTTAAGGTGAGTGTGAACTGGATGAAAGTAAGTAGATCTTGCAAGCAAATGGGCAGACTAGTTGCTGTTAAAAGAACATGCTTGCTCCTGAGTGGTTGCCTTTTAAAGAAACGGTTATCATGAGACTTGAAACATCTCCTTTCCTCTATCCACAATTCTGGAACCTCTTTCCAACAACATGGAGTAGAAAGCTAATATTCCTTACACTGTTTTGATTCTATGGAGATCTTGTTTTCCTCCTTTTCCTTTTATTTTTGGCAGAGATATAAAAATACCAAATGGAGGTTGATGTTCACTCAGATTGGCAAAGCAAGAGAAGCATTTGGGGGTTTGGGAGCACTGTGGTCATGTCCCTTTTAATGTGATATCAAATCCAGGAAGCTAAGTACATTCTGGAAATGTCAGTTCATCGCAAGCAATCAAAAAGGACAAATAAGACAAGAGACATATCAGATAATTTTCTATTAATTTTCTTTGAATCATTCTTGTGCAAATATTCATGAGTAGATTGCTTGTAGTTTGCCACTGACATAATTGGTAAGAACTGTTACTTAGCTTCAACTATAAACCCACTGGTCAATAAAAGAGAATGTGTGTTTTCAATTTGTTTGTCTCTTTTGGGGACCTCATATAAATTAGTATCCTTTCTCTAACAAAGCAAATAGCATTGCAGATTGGGGGGGGTGAGGTTAGTTTTGAAAAATGTAAAGTAAGAAGGACTAATCTCAAATGAGTGATTTTCATCTAAACCAATTATGTGTGTATGTATGTATGTATGTATGTATGTATGTATGTATGTATGTATGTATGTGTTATTCAGCTTTGTTTGGGCATTCTCCCACGTATTTATAATTGTGCTTTTAAAGTTGTAGCAAAGTTTTAGCAGAATCTCATTGCCATCATCAGGCTCGTGAAATGGGTTCGTCTTCCTCGTGTGTGTCAGGCTTTCGTAGCTGTTTATGTTTTAAATTTGGTGCTAGCCTCATGCTTTGCTTGAATGGTTTTTTTCTTCATCCTGATTGGTTGGGAGTCTTGGTCTGTGTTTATTGGTCTTGGAGTTAGCTGTATTCTGCTTAATTGGTGTTTCTAATATCTTCTGTGTTCTGTATGCAAATAACTGGTTTCAAATAATACATTCTGATTGGGTACTTAGAATGAAAAGGGATTGGAGGAACCCAATCCCTGCAGCCGCGGGAAGGCGGCAAAATCAAAACAATTGTCATTGGCTACAAGCTGGGCGGGAAAAATGTATAAAAGACCGGCGCGGCTTGAGCCAATGTTCCTTTTCTACACTCTGGCTAAGAAATAAAGACTTTGCTGTTGGAACCCGGTCTACCTCGTGTTTTTCCGGACAAAACACTGGCGACGAAGGTGGGATCGTCCTGAACGCGAGACCGAGCACGCGGTGAGAGAAAATTCCAGAGACAGCAGAATGGCTGGGAACAACGCACCGCCCGCACCTTTTAATCCCAACGAGGAAGACTGGGATTCGTATGCAGACCGCTTCCAGATGTACCTGGAGAGCAATGAGATGGAGGACATCTCAGAACAACACAAAAGAGCCGTTTTTCTAACGCACTGCGGACGACCATTTCAAAATGGCAAAAAGCCCTGGCGAGCCCTGAGACATTAAACAGTTAACCTGGTCCGAACTCCAGAAACTACTGAAAACGCACTACGCACCAACGGTGTCAAACCTCATAAGATGGCATGAATTCTACCGGAGAGAACCAGAAAGAAGGTGAGATGGTTAGCTGATTTCGTAGCCACTCTACTGGACAGATAGGGGGAAGAGTGCGAATTCTAAACCATCTGATGAGGCTATGGGACCGATGTAATATTGCGACTAAATGACACAACAGCGCAAGAGTAAAGCTACTGAACAACCTAAAATAACCTTAGTTGAGGGCCATCGCGGATAGCCACAGCCGTGAAGCCGCGAAAAAATCGGCCGTTACCATGAGACAGATGAACACAAGCAGGGATGAACAAAATCTGGCCACAGAAGGAAACAATCTCCCGTTACCACCCACCATGAAGACTATGGCGAGACGTCCGAGTCAGACGACAGAGACGACGAGCTCCATCGCACGTATGCCGGCAAGAAAGAGCGCGGAAAAATTTTGGTGGGAATGCGCTGGCTGCGGAGGAAGTCACGCCGAGAGCGGAATGCAGGTTTCTCGATGCCATCTGCAGAAGTTGCAAGAAAACAGGGCAAATATCGAGAAAGTCTGCAGGAACAGAAAAACTACAAGCCGACGAGACGCCACCAATTCCCCCACACGAGCCGAGCCCAGGCGAGCGGAGAGAAAGTGGCCGCGAAACAGCAAACCGCAAACAGAGAGAATACACATCAAACTGTTACAATAGGGAGCCGCTAAGATGGAAAGCGGAAAGAAAGTTAACGTAACAGTAAGAATTGAAGGAAAGCCTGCGAAATGGAAGTGGACTCTGGGATCTTTCCTGTCAATGGTCTCGTGGAACACCATAAAACAACTAGTTCCTGATATCCGACGTACAGAACTAAAAAAGCCAGGGCTAACACTCAAGGACTACCAGGGAAACCGAATCCCGGTAGTTTGGCATGGGCCAATTCAAGTCTCATACAAACAGCATTGTCAAGGTACTTCCGTTGACCATAGTCGACCGAGATAGGCCGAGCCTCCTGGGCATCGAATGGTTCGCGCCTTTGGGCATCGGGATGACGGCGGATAGACCGAGTGAGCACAACCGACTGGGAGAAGACCTAATCCGGGAATTCCAAGACGTGTTCGACGGCTCACTTTGGCAAGTACCGGGGAAACCCTATTTCTTTCAGTTAGACCCACAGGTAGCCCCTAAAAGACTAAAAGCCAGGCGAGTTCCGTTTGCTTTTAAAAGCAAAGATTGAGGAACAGCTTAAATAAACTAGTAGCTCAGGGGGTGCTAGAGTCTGTGGACCATGCCAAATGGGAAACGCCGATAGTCACACCTATTAAGCCTGATGGGTCAATCCGAATCTGTGGTGACTACAAGGCGACCCTGAACCACGCACTACAACAGAGCGCATACCCGGTGCCAGTAGTCCAGCATTTTGCTACATTCCCTGGGGGGAGAAAAAATTTTGCCAAACTCGACCTGGCACAAAGCATACCAACAACTCCCAGTAGACCCCGAAACAGCGGAGGCACAGACTATAGTTACACACAAAGGGGCATTCAGATGTAAGAGACTCCAATTTGGAGTCAGTGTGGCACCAGGCATTTTTCAAAGCCTCATGGAACGCCTCCTAAACGGATACAGGGAGTCGTACCGTACTTCGACGACGTCCTAATCTCAGCAAAAAATGAAAAACCAACTTAAACAGACACTTAAAAAGGTACTAACCAAATTCAGGGAAGCTGGACTAAAAGTAAAAAAAGAAAAGTGCTGCCTGGCTAAAAAGAGTGTCGATTTCTGGGCTATTTAATAGACGGAGAGGGTATAAACCCCACCGAAAAGAAAACTAAAGCCATAAATAACGCACCAGAACCAAAGAACAAAAGCGAGTACAAGCATTCTTGGGTCTAATAAAATTTTATAATGTTTTCCTACCAAATAAGGCTACAATAGCAGAACCGCTACACCGGTTACTGACAAAAAAGCAATTTGGACTTGGGGGCACAAAGAAAAAAAAGCCTTTCAACAAATAAAAAGCGATTGCTAATCTTCAAAACACCGTTCTCATCCAATTTAGCGACACGCTACCATTGAGAGTGACCTGTGACGCTTCACCGTTTGGAGTCGGAGCCATCCTGACCACCAACTTCTGGACGGAAGAGAGGAGGCGCCCGTCGCGTAACTAAACTCAAAAACTCTGTCAAAAGCCGAGCGGAACTACAGCCAACTGGACAGAGAGGCCTTAGCAATTGTCGCTGGGGTAAAGCGTTTTTCAGTAAACCTGTACGGGCGGTTTTTCAAATTGTCACAGACCACAAACCGCTACTTGAATTTTGGCAGGAAACAAGCCCACACCAAACATCCTGTCCCAAGAATGACTAGGTGGTCGGAGTTCTAGCACGCCTACTCATACACCCTAATACACCGGCCGGGAAACAAATTTCCCATGCGGACGCTTTGAGCAGAGCACCATTGCCAGCAACGGAAGAAGACCCGGCACCAACGATGACTGCCCTACAGATAGAGACCTGCCCCGATCTACCCATCTCCGCGAAATGATGTCGCCAGAGCCACGGCAAAAAGACCCACTGACTGCCCGCATACTAACTGGGTAGGTAGAGGCTGGCCGGAAAATCAAAAAAAACGAGACTTTTAAATCTTTCCGGACCAGACAAACCGAACTCTCTATAGAGAAGGATGTCTACTGTGGGGTTGAGTGGTAGTTATTCCAAACAAATTGCAAAAACAAGGTACTGAGCATGCTGCATGAGGGACACCGGGAAATTGTTAAAATGAAAAGCCTTGCGACGAGAGGCTATGTCTGGTGGCCGGGCATTGATAAGGACATTGAATATTGGGTCACCTCGTGCAACAAATGCCAGAGAGCCAGACCATCTCCTCCAAAAAGCACCTATAAGGGACTGGGAAGTTCAAGGCGGCCCCTGGTCGCGGATCCATATCGATTTCACGGCCCTACCAAGGGACACACGTTTCTGATTGTCGTGGACGCATACTCTAATTGGCTAGAGGTAAAATTATTGCCATCAACGACAAAGAAATGGTAATAAAGGGAACTAGACAAACTTTTGCAACCCACGGCCTGCCGGACGTACTAGTGTCCGATAACGGACCTCAACTAACCAGCCTACTATTCGAACAATACCTAGCCTCCCTGGGTATAACATGCCCTCACAGCGCCGGCCCATCCGGCGGCAAACGGTAGGGCTGAAAGAATGGTCAGGTTTACCAAGGAGGGTTTGAAAGGATGGACACTGGGGACGTCCAAAGCAAAATAAAAGGCTACTCCCCCCAACATATAACACCAAGTACCACAACCAACAAAACCCATCAGAACTACTGATGGGGAGAAAACTCAGATCGCAGCTAGATCGGCTACATCCAAACTTCACACCAGAAAACCCCCCTGACTCCTCTACACGATTCAGGAGTTTCAAATTGGCGATTTGGTGTATGCGAAAAATTTTACGGTGAGACCCATTATGGGTACCGGGACAAGTCACAGACTTAACAGGCCCCCAAATCATACCGATTAACGGTAGACGATGGCAGGGAGTGAAGCGGCACATTGACCAGCTCCGGTCCCGAAATTTAGAAAGGAACAATAAAAACACAAGCAAAACATCACAAAAAAGATGAATTTCAAACCAAAGAGGGGGGGAAACACGAAAAAATAAATAAAAGAACCGTTTTAAAAAACAATGCCAAAAAACAAACTAATCAAAAAAGAGCAAAATGGAGACTCACTGTTTGGAGAAAGTTGCCGAGAAGAATCTACCGAAGGAGGCCAGCCAAGCCGGCTCAACCTGCCCGGAGGAAACGGGAGGAGCGGCGAAGCCACCGGCCCAAGCAACTCAGGCGGCGGCATGATGAAGGCCTCACCCTTCCAGACGGTTCCAGAGAGAAGCACAGAGGAAACAGCAGCACCATCCGAACCGGTCGAAGACACGCACACAAATGAACCACGCAGGTCCAGTCGAGTCAAAAGAAGCCCCGCCTACTTACGAGACTACGTCACGACGTAGGACCAAACTAAGAGGGGAGGGGTGCTCTGTATGCAAATAACTGGTTTCAAATAATACATTCTGATTGGGTACTTAGAACGAAAAGGGATTGGTTCAAAAGGAACCAATCCCTGCAGCCGCGGAAGGCGGCAAAATCAAACAATTGTTATTGGCTACAAGCCGGCCGGGAAAAATGTATAAAAAGACGCGGCACGTCTTGAAGCCAATGTTCCTTTTCTAACACCTCTGGCTAAGAAATAAAGACTTTGCTGTTGGAACCCGGTCTACCTCGTGTTTTTCCGGACAAAACATTCTGTCTGCATGCTTTGCATGCAAAATAATGATACATACGGATGAGAGGAAGTTCATCTGGTCCCCTTGCTGCCACCCCCCAATGCTAATGCCCAGTGACCTGCAGTTAAAATACATGCTTTAATATTTTAGTCAATAATTGCTCTTTCATTTTCCTAATGCATATACATGCACTTGTGAATGAATTATGTTATGTACTCATCTCATCAACTTACCCATCCATACTTAGGTTACTGGCCTCACATGCTGTCACCATATTCATTATGAAATTTGTTTGCATCCAGTAATTTACAGTTCTAGTTGCAATCAATTCAAATCAGTTTGAATACAACCTGTTACTGGTGATGCCACTTTTGGTGCCTAAATTTTGACCTGCATTTTGCATAAACAGAAAGTGTGAGCCTGTCAGCAAGAAGATGCTGGAAACAACCTCATAGCCTAAGGGTGAGGAAAATACCATCACAAGTGACTGAGTGCAAAACTGAATGTTTAACATCAATACCCAGGATGAGAAGCAGACTTAAACTGATGCTTTGAATGAAGTCATAAAAACAATCCATGATTTGCCTTTTCTAGTGGGCCTACTTTGAAAAAACAGGGTGAATTTGAATTATTAGGTTTTTTCCTATTTGCTCACCCAGCTCATTCCTGCTAAAATACATCTGTTGGTTCTATAAGTGAAGTATTTAGAAACATGTGTAACCAATCTGAGGTTTCAGAGTTTGGCAAAGAGAAGTTGGCATGGTTTAATGAAACACAGAACAAGTGCATGCCTATCACCTTTATTTATTTTTCCACCTGGATTTTGCAACAGATTTTGTTTCCTGAGCTAGTTGTTGTCAACTTTAATTGTGACAAGGTGAACCTTGGGAGAGATGGAGGGAGGAAAGAAGGAAGGAAGGAAGAAGGAGGGGGGGAGAGAAGGAAGGAACATTGAACTTAAGATGAGGAAATTTAAAGGCCCCTACCCTTGTGCCATTTGGTGTTGAGATGTGTAAAACTATTGTGCAATGATACTAAGGTAGGTGTCAAATCTATACTATCTTAGCAAGGGGATATGCCAGTAAGATCAAAGAGCAGAATGAATGAAACAATGGTTGGAGTTAAATTGCGCCTTCATTTTTCTCCTGGAAGGAACAATAGTGAGATATGAACAGGAGTCATTAATTTTGTTTAAAGACTGAAAGGCTATTCCATTGATTAAAGACAATGAAAAAGTATCATAAGAAAAATGGATGTTATATAATTGTATTTGTGTGTGTGGTGTGATTAACAGCAACATTTTCTGGGCATTTTTTAAGCGTTTCATTGAGAAAATAAATGAACTAAATAATCTGTGAATATATCTGGCCACTGACAGTCTGATTAGTACTCATTTCTTAGTACATCTTCATAATAAAAATATACCTGGATCTGCCACTAATGGGATCATGAGTCAAAGAGAAGGCTCTTTTCTTTTTCTCTTTGCAAGAACCATGGGATGTTTAAAAAACAACTCTTAAGTTGAAAAATGCAACTTTAATTAGATTTATTGATATAAATTAATATAGAGAACTGCAGAGTTGACCTGGGAAAATGGATGGATACAAAGGATGTTAGAAAAATATGAATTAAGCCTGGGAAGACAAGATACAAAAAATATATTGCCTCACTTTGGCTGCTTTTATGTAAGAGGACAGAAGGGGAAAGGCTTTCAAAATGCTATTATTCTACTAGATATCAATAAAGTAGAGTGCCACCACTTCTTATGGAATCTCTTTCCTGTCTTGGCCTACCTCACAGGGCTGACAATCAATCTGCAGATCTTATTTCCAATACACAATTCTTGTGAAAGAATTTGTGTGATTCTATATTCTGAATGCAGACACTTCTAAATAAGTGTTCCTGTTTGGGGATATCAATTACAATGAACAGCGTGTTCTTCTTTTAAACAGAGAGGGAGAAACAATTCTAATATCAATTAAATATCATCTAGACACATTTAGATAGGTGCATCAATCTACCAACTGCTTCTGCAGCTAACTACAGATTCCAAATCTGAAGTTAGTAATACAGTTTATTATTATTGTATAGTACAAAAGAATGTGAAATCACAGCTGCCAGTTTTTTAGTTGGCATTCACAATGAGTTCTTCCCAAGAACCTATGATGTTGGAACATATTATATATGCAAATTGAAGCAGTGTGACCTTTTATATACATACACTAGATCAACCTATTACAACATCTTAAGTTTTGGGGAAGAATAGATGTGTATGAAAGCCAACCAGCTAAAGAACTAACAACTGTGATTTGTTGTTTATTCAGTAATTATATATTAATAAATTGATATGCCACTCAGCTCCCAGAGAAGAGTCTTACTATTCACCGCCAAAGCCCTGGGTGAAGAACCAGGGCTTCATGGCTCTTTATTGATGTCCTCTAGTCTGAGCATTAAAACAATATCTGTGATATTGTTGCACCCACTATATGCTGCATTAGTATATTTCTGAAGAAATCAGGAGAGAATTACAGTTTTTCTTTGCTTTGCTTGCTATAGGCTGTATACCAAGCACCAGTGCGCTTGCTATTGGTCAGAGTAACAGCATGGAATGCCGCATAGAATTTTTAATTTTGTGAAAAACACATTATAGGAGTATATACTGGATTGGGTGAAACTCCTGGAAAGAAATGGGTAATAATAAAGGTTTCAACAATGAGCAAATCTGAATTAGGGATAGGCAAAATATTTTGAAATTTAAATAGGCTATTCTGACCTGAGAAATATTTCAACTCTGTTCTGAAGCAATCAATAATTGCTTTGAATTCAAAACATTTATTTCGTATAAATTTGAAACAAATGTTTCAAGTTCAAAACATGCCTGTTTCTAGTTAGAAACACTTCAACAACAATTTCAAGCTCGAAACAAAAATATTTCAAAACCAAAATGTTTCGAAGTCAAACATTTTGTTCAGTATTAATTTATGCAGTTTAATTGTGGGCTTCCAATCTGCTCCTCTACATGACTACAGTGAAAAAAAATCATATGTTAGTCACTTATATGTTATTATATACAGTAGTATTTAGCAATGGAAAGCTCTTCTTCAAATCAATCACAATATATCCTTGTGATTAAGCCACCATTACCTTTGTGACTATATTCTGGGACTATCTCATTTAAGGCTAGGTCACATCGGCCAACAGATGCAAAACGTATGTAAAAAGGACACAGCGGACGAGCAAATTTTCCATCCGTTGTTATCCACTCTCAAAAGTGCTCACAATATTTGCATAATGAGCAACGGACAACAACAGAAAGGAACGGATGTGGGAGGACGTAACGAGATGTTAAGGCGATGCTCAAACGGAAGCCTAGCGGATGGAAGTGCGATGGAAGTGGATGACACATCCGCAGCGGCTTCCGTGGCGAGAATTAAGTTGAAGCGAACACGCAGCGAAGGAGCGGATGCCTAGCGGATGACACGGATGCATCACGGATGCCTAGCGGATGCCTAGGCGGATGCCTAGCGGATGCAAAGCATTCACTGCACATGTGGGGAGATGCATTGCGGTCAGCCCTGCAGATATAAAGGGAAGCAGGCTTGCAAGCAGGTCACCATTCAGAGGAAAGACACGTCTTCAGCAACAACCATGGGGAAGAAAAGGAAGCCTGTGGCTACTCCTGCCAGCCCTGGCAAAAAGGACAGGACCACCATCCCACCCCTGGCGGCTGACTCTGCTTCTGCTGCTGGTGGTGCTACTGCTGCTGCTGCTGCTGGTGGTGGTGGTGTGGTGTGGTGGACCAGCCCCAAGGCCCTCAAAGCCCTGCTCGATGAGGGCCCAGAAGGCCCTGCCAGAGGGAGGAAGAGGCAATCATGCAAAAAGGGGGAGAGGAGACAGTACTCCATTGCAAAAGAACATGAGGAGGAGGTGCTGGAATGGCTGAGGGAGAACGAGTACCTCTGGAGAAAGGGCCACAGACTCTATCGAGATACCAAGCGGAAGCAGGCGGCTTGGAGAGAGAAGGCAGAGAGCCTGGGCTATACTTTGGAGGTCCTCCTTGGGTGGTGGAAGCACATGCACACCTGGTATGGGAAGTCCAGGTCTTCTCCTCCACCCCAGGCGATGTCACAGCCCTTCCAAGGCTTTCAACAGCCTCTCACCTACCAAGGCTATGGATACCAGGACTTCCAGCAGCGCAGGCAGCCCTTCCCAGTCCAGGCACAGGTTCTTCACCTGCCACAGATGCCACCGACGCCACAGATCCCACCGATGCCACAGATGCCACCAATGCCTCACCTCGCTCAGCTGCAGACCAGACAGCCCTACTACACTCCTCCTTCCTCTACCCCACAGCCAAGCCCGGCCTCAGAACATCTGTTATCAGTGTTG
The DNA here is from genome assembly GCA_004320025.1 of Laticauda laticaudata. Classification (NCBI taxonomy): domain Eukaryota; kingdom Metazoa; phylum Chordata; class Lepidosauria; order Squamata; family Elapidae; genus Laticauda; species Laticauda laticaudata. Next base: position 24,003 of record BHFT01039221.1, read on the forward strand.
GGACTGACATCCCATGTCCTGGAGGAAGGGCCTATCAACATCATGGGACTGAGCAAGCTCTCTGAGAGCTTCCTGCACACACCATCACCTGTTGTCCTCTCGGGGCCAGGCACCCCAATGGCGCCTCAGACCNTCCTCCTTCCTCCACCCCACAGCCAAGCCCGGCCTCAGAACATCTGTCATCGGTGTTGGGACTGACATCCCATGTCCTGAAGGAAGGGGCTCTCAACATCACAGGACTGAGCCAGCTCACTGAGAGCTTCCTGCACACACCATCCCATGTTGTCCTCTCGGGGCCAGGTACACTTGCTTCACACACTTGGTTCAGTTCTTTTACTTAATAAAGTCTTGGTGGAAACTTTTAGAAATGGTTTAATCGTTTGCATGCTTGTGGGATGGGTAAGGATAACTGTGGGATGGATATCTGTGGGATGGGTAAGAATAGCAGTGGGATGGGCAGGGATACCTATGGGATGGGTAATAGCTGTGGATGGGTAATAGCTGTGGGATGGGTAATAGCTGTGGGAAAGATAAACCTCCAGTGCAAGCATAGTGGGACTGTATGGTCCACCCTCCCA